>BQNB010099620.1:0-24886 GCA_026074375.1 Tanacetum coccineum | reverse complement strand
CCGTTAATCGTTAGATAAAATCAATTATTTCGTTACAATGAGCATTTAATTCTCTTCAGGACTTGATTCTTATTGATCATTCTATGAGTTCTCATCATGTTTGAAACGCATGCATTCCTCGAAAAGTAAATATTTGCGTTTGGAGAGCCTCTATTAGGCTCCCCACTCGTACAAATCTTTCTCTTCGTCGCATTTCCTTGAGTTCCACTGTATGCCTTTTCTGTGAGGAATTCGATGAGGACAATGAACGTTGTATTATTAGATGTTCGTGTGTCTTCTCGAGTAGGAGAAAAATTTGGAGTTTGTGGAATTTAGATATTGCCGCGTCATTCCTTTCTTTTGGAATTTCGAACATCGCTTTGAGGGGTATTAAGGGTTGTGGTAATGCGAGGTTATCCAAGGTGCTTTATGCAGTTTTTCAAATCACCCTTTAAGCTAAGGTTGCTGTTAGCAAAATTCTTAATTAAATTTTAAAAAAAAGTATGGAAATTAATAATTTAAGTTTAAGTATGAAAAATAAGAATTTCACACTTGATTTTAAGATTAACTACTAACTTTTAAAGATAACTACCCTTTTTCTAACTTTTTTTTTCAAAGTTTTGACATATGTGTTTTTTTTAATCATGGGTTTTAACACATTTTTTGACTAATCCACTGAGTTCGAACTTATTGTCAGGCAACTTCAAACCAGGTAGAACCTTTCATTTTCAGGAAGTTGACGTGGTCATTTCAACGTTATTTGCATAACATTAATTGAATTTGAGACCTCACACAGTTTAGAGTGACAACCACAAACTCTTTTGTCACTAAGCCACTCTCGTGGTTAATTGTGACTTTAATCGATCGATATGATGGTTCACTTTTGTCGCATACGCAAAATAAAGCCTTCGTATTAGTCTAATTAAAATTTTAAAACATGCTATTAAATTTCACGAATAATCGTTTTCATTTGCGTTTAAAGGTTTGTAATCACACACTTTGACTTCCAAATATCTTCGGGCACATAATTGACTTTAGATACTTGATCAAATGACTTTTTTAATTATGAATATAGGTATCCAAAATATAATCACTTGAGAAGTCATTTCAATAAATCGACCAACTTTAACTACATGACATCATTAATTTTGAATAGGTTACAAATAAATATGAACATCGTTAATTTGAATATGTTGGACTTTCATTTGGTTATTGTACATGTAGCAACAATAAACGAAGTTGTTTTCGGAATGTGTTTAAGCTCGTTAATATATAATTATGCAAATATCCGTGTATAGTAACAATATTTTATAGTAGCAAACGGTTGTAGTTGCTATTTGATTGAAATAAAAGATCACAATTGTACTACAGTAATTAACTTCATTTTGGTTTCAAACTTGTTCAACAATAAGATCAATACTTTTTATTGTTTTTTTATTAACCATGAACAAATACAAGTATAGAAAAAAGAAAAAATATTATGTATTTTATAGTAAAGTTTGTACATAATCTTTTGAAATTATTAATGTTGGGATTAAATAAAACAAAATGTCTCCATTTTTTTTAGAAACTACATTAAAAAGATGTTGTCGTCCATACTTCAAATTTTTTTCACGAGAATGCTGTTAAGACTATTATTCTATTAAGGCAACATTGTTTGAAGTTTTATGTGGGAAAATAAATAAAAGATTGGAATTTAAGTTATAAAAGAGTAGTTTGGAGATTGAACATTGCTCATTTTTAAGTTTTAAGCAAAAGACATTTTTTTCTTTATATACTAGGCGAGTACCCGCGTATAGCGGCGAAAATTCCTAGCGGCAAATAAGTAACGATATATGATATTGTAGTAATTGTTTCATGTAAAGTTCAAAATATAACGTGAAAAGATCAAAATGAACTTGCACACACTCGTAACATGTGGCAAATTCTTAACATGCATCAAAAAAGACATTTATTGAAAATGAAAGTAAAACATTACATCGTTATTATGAGATAAATCTAACAACGCACGTTACTTGTCGCGTAAAACATCTTGGTACACGACATTTGAGGTATAGACTCCCTCTTGACCAAACTCTTTTTCTGGTTTCACTAATACTTTGGTAGTTGCACGTGGTATCCCTCTAGACAACGCAACATAAAGCTGGCCATGCGAGAAAATAGAGTCGGGCAAATAGACACCCACATTTGGAATTGTTTGCCCTCGGCTTTATAACGGCAAATAGTTATACTGATATTTCGATTAAGCATTTTGTGTAACGTTTTGTGTAACCAAAACATCACTATAACCATAATTTAATGGCTCATCACGTTGATTACCTTTCAGAAAGACACACATGAGTGTGAGCATATGAAAAAATAACAAAGGATACAAATACAATGAAAAAATAAATATTACAAACAGTGTAGTAACAACTTAACTCATTACAAGTAACAACATTTTAACCTTAGGTTTGGTATGCACGGGTTGCATAAATGATATGAGAATTCGAACACGAAGTAAGATAATATCTTTGACGACATATAGGTCATATTTGCAATATTTTGCGTTTAGTGAAATCATCTGCAATTAATTACAATGGTGAAAAATGTCTAGTGATTTTGGAATAGAGTTACTGATATGTACACTCAGTCAAACGAAACTGATTGCATCATTAATTAATTGATTGACTCATTTTAAGAAACAATGGAAAAAATTAAAATCATTATAACATACGAATTAATAATAGCAAACGAAACTGATATGTACACTCAGTCAAACGAAACTGATTGCCTCATTAATTAATTGATTGACTCATTTGTGGACTCATTAATCTCTCATAATTTTCATTGACTAGTGTTTGGTAAATCCCCTATAAATAGGGATCACAATTGCATGAAAAAATACACAGAAACATAAACACTTAAAAGCTGCCACCGGGAATTGCTGCCGGAAACGAGGTTGTTGTCATGAATTTCCGCCGCTATGCGCGGGTACACGAGGTCGCTATCGGAATACGAGTTTTGAAAATATAAAAAAGGGTTTAATTTGACCTGTTTTTCGACCAGAGCCGATTGAACCTTGGGTAGAACCAGGTTTCAAAACATTATGTTTGATCTCCAAACCAGAAAAAGAGTTTGATCAAGGAGGAGTCTACACCTCAAATGTCGTGTACCAAGAAGTTTTACACGACGAGTAACGTGTGCTTGAATTTATCTCATATAATGTAATGTTTCACTTTCAATTTAACTAATGTCTTTATATGACAAGTTAGAATTTCTTGCATTTTACAATGTTTAAATTTCATTTTTATTAAAATTTCTCCGCATATCAATACATTAAGCAACAACATTATCAATATTGCATATCGTTAATTATCGGCCGCAAGAGATTTTCCGTGCATGTACGGGTGTTCGTCTAGTTTATTAGAAAGAATTCGCAAAAATATGTGATTAAACGGGTTATGAGTTGTTTTTTTGTTTTCTTATGAAAAGTTTTCTGGAAAACATTGCGCTTAAATTTGGTCAAAAAGTTTTTTGGTAAATGGTTTTTCACGGTAGAAGTAGTAATAAAAGTTATCATGCATAATTTTTGAAATTTTATAAAAAAGTGTTAAAATAAATACTCGTACAAATTATTAGTTGTACTTATATCACAAATACAAAACACTAAACACGACCACATTTGTATATGTTGATATATTAAACTAGAAGTTTAAAATAAATTTTATTTAAGTGTAGGCCACGAGACTACTTCAAGTAAATATAAAAACGTTACTAACTTACCTTGGATGGTTTCGATCACAATAAATCATTTATTATAAAATCAACAATCATACTAAATTGACACTTAGTTAGGCAAATAAACTTGTATATCGACTATATATGGCAAATTATCAATCGCAAGAATCAACTACAGGGACAAAAGGGTATATTCATAATTGCAAATCAAGTAAATATTGATCATGTAATGTTGAAAGCCTATACGGGTTATCAAATCAAGCATAGAATCAAATACATTATTCTTGTATGACTACTATAACTTATTATCAACTATTAAAAAGTAAGAAAGGCAAATCTTAGCAGTTGTAACGTACAATAGTTGTAAACGGTAACTGTAAGCAGTAACATTTTTAATCTTATAAAATATATCGTATAAAATGTATCTGATGACCTCTCATCCTGGGTCACCAATGAATCTGTGAGTTTATATTTGCTACAATCATTTATGAAATATTTGCTGAAAACATTAAGTAGTATTAAATTTTAAGTTGTGTATAGGTACGAAAAGTATTGACTTTTCATAAAAATTGGTTAGTCAAATTTGCTTTATGAGAAAAAATACAATTATGAAATTGCCCCATTATCAATTATCAATTATCAATTATCAATTATAAAGTTTATGTTGTTTTTTTGTTACCAAATAATTCTTTACTTTTTGTCCCCGTTGACTTATCTAATATCAACATTTAATTTATTACCATATTCAAATTCATTTCATGTAATCATGCCCTTAATGGCTAAAGATTGTAATATCAATAGACTAACCATCTATATAAACCCATAAGCTCTTCTATTTCTCTACCAAAATTTGATCTCCATTTTCATTTCTCTCCAAGGATTCCAAGTCTTATCATAAGCTTTCGTATTGATTATCCGATATCAAATGGCTATTCTTTGGTTAGTTTTAGGGTTGTGTTTAACCGCGGAGGTTTTTGCCATGCCCGACAAGACTACTCTTTGGTTAGGGCCACATGTTGCACCCAAGGGGGCTCATTCTACACGAAAGAGCTAGTCCTGTTGTGAGTGCTACGTCCTAGCCTCAGCGCATTGTCCTGTCATAGTCCTATGGGCATGGTCTTAGTACTTAGTCCTAAGCGCATAGTCCTCAGTCTCGTCCTAAAGGTATGTTTAAAGCGCATACAAGTTCCTAACTTTAGTCTAGCCCTAATGCAAAGCAGAAGTACGGATTTTTTTGTGTTTGGTGCTCGTTGGTCGACTAATGGTAAAACAATTATTTGTATACGTAGCACGTGCTGATATGTACCATATGCATCGAACACACTGTCCATCGTTTACGGGGCGTTTTTCTACGGCCTTCAACATTACAGTATTCTAAGTATGATTATGACTAGATTTATATGTTTTTAACATGTAAAGTCATTCTATGCACGCAACTTAATAACTGTTGTATTTAATTGCGTTGATGAGTTTTTTTTACATCTAAGTTTGTTTTTACGCCGTGGAGCATATCGGGTCGAACCACATTACCGTATTTGGTCCGAACTCGAGCCAAAAGTTTCGTTGGTGAAATTTTTCTTCGGGCTGGAAAGTTGGAATATTTAAAGGATCTGGATCACAGTTTGTAAGTCGAAAAATCAATAGACCTTAAAAATAATTTAATTGTTATGAAACTTTACTTACATTAGAGGTGTCATTTTTATTCACTGTTTTGTCTTTAAATTACTTTAGGAAAGTATAAACAACAAAATATTCTATATACACTACTTATAAATTTTTACTTTTAATGGTTTATTTCATGAAGGTGAACGTATTAAGAATGCCATTGCAACTCGAGTACTTCAGAGAGTATCAACAGAGACTAAGTAGTGTGATTGGCGAGAAACAAGCGAAAGAACTTGTGAACCAAGCGTTGGTGCTCGTTTCTTTGGGTGGCAACGATTTCGTGAACAACTATTACTTGTTTCCGTTCTCGCCTAGGTCCCAACAAAGTGAGCTTCCAGAGTTTGTAGCAAATCTTCTTGCTGAATATCGCAAAATACTGGAGGTATTTTTTATTCTTTATCGGTGTTAAATATGACTACAAAATATATGTTGACGTATTAATAAGGGCAGAAGGCGAAAAATGTCATTAACTTGTCACTTTTTTTTGTTGTGTAGTAATCTATATTTTTTTCTGTTGTATACATAATACTTCTAAATTTCGTATATTGCGTGTATATTGTGACTGTTTTACCCCTCCCCGTTAATAGGAGTGTTTAAAAACGGTAAAATGGTCGCAAAATACACAACAAAGCAAAATGTAGTAAATTAGTTATATTTTTATGCCTTTTGCCCTATTAATAATCTAACTTTTAAAGACAAATATACTTTTTTCTTTCAATATTTGCCTTTTATTTCCGAAAAGTTATTGAATTAGTTATTTGCAATGTAGAAATTATACGACATGGGATCAAGGAGGGTGATCGTGTTGGGTAGTGGACCGTTAGGGTGTGCACCAGCCGAAAGAGCGCAGCATAGTTTAACCGGTGATTGTGTGGGCACTTTGCAAGAAGCAGCCGCCTTGTTTGAGCCACAACTCACCAAAATGATTCAAGACCTTAACGCGCAATATCATGCTGAAGTTTTTCTTGCTGCCAATACCAAACTCATGCACCATGACATTATCTCAGATCCTGAGGCATTCGGTAAGAACTGTCACAACATCCAAAGATGGAGTTAATTCTTGTGTCGAAATGTACATAAGTTATAAATGCTCACAGATCATTTTTTATGAATGTTCTGAAAGAATATTACAAAGATGGAGTTAATTATGTGTTGAAAAATACATATTTTTATTATCTTACACTTCTTGTGTAAAAGCGGTAATCCCTGAGGCATTCCTAAAACAGACGATTTTCGTTTTATTTCATTCTCTGCATCTAAAAAAAGTTAACAACTTGCTTGAACAGCATGACGTTTTAGTCACATATTTTAAGCGCTTTTTTTATATGAAAATTTTGCATTTGCGGTGATTAAACAGGTTTTAAAACATCAAAGACGGCTTGTTGTGGACAAGGACCATTCAACGGGTGGGGTTTCTGCAGAATGGATTCAAACTTGTGCCAAAATAGAGACGAGTATGTGTTTTGGGACGCTTTCCATCCTAGTGAACGAGCAAACAGAATTATCGTACAACAAATTTTGCACGGCACAGATGACTACATGAAACCAATGAACCTCAGTGTCCTCATGGCAGTTGATTCAAAAATGTTATCTATTGGCAATTGATCGTGTTAAGCGTTCTATGTACGAGCTATTATTAGTTCGATCTATGTGTTTCCTGTGTATGATCAGCTTAAATTTATATGGTTTTCGACCTTGCAATTTTGATTGTTTTACTGACTTCTAAACAATTATTGCTACTACCATACACTTACAATTTATTTGTGACAGATGGAATTTAGGCCGGTCTTGTAACTTGTCAAAATGGGTTGGGTCGACTCATCTTGTAACACTTCTGAAATATGTTTGCCGTAGACCGTATGAGAGCTTATGACACAATAAACTCTGATGACTTGCATGACATGTTAACACTCTTCGTGACATAACTTCTGATAAACTCTTGACATTCTTGCGATTCAGCAGTCTTTATTTTTTACTATAAATCAATGTGTTCATAGTGCCAGTTCACAAACTTATCTTTCCACACTTGTTTACTCGACGTGTTCGTAAGGCCGATCACTACTATGTATTTGAAAATACGACCAAAACAAGTTGGTTGAAGCACCATTAAATGTCGGTGAGGTGTTAACTATGGCATACATCATTCACTTGAAATTTTGTTGAACTACCATATGTCTTGTTTACAATCAAAGGTAGGACTTAGCTAGCAATGACATATGGTAAATTAAAGTCGTGCATATCCTCGGAAAAAGTTTGTTATGTACGATAGGTATAAGAATATATGAAATGGTTAATAGATCTTGTTATGCTAATAAAGGTAAATTCATAGGTTACTCTTAGAAAAAGTAGCGTTAGAAACTTAATGCCTGTTTTCACGGCTTATTGCCAAGCTTTTTTTCTCAAACGCTAAATGCTCCAAAAAGCTCCACATCAAACACACAACTTTGATCTCTAATAAATTCCTTACAAACTTGCAAGATATATTAAAGCTGATTGTTTCCTGAGATATTTCCTACTTCGACCTAGTGAATCGCCAAATTGAAGACTCTCGATATCCTGACTACTGAATACTAAAACTATGATAAACCCATTAAATGATTCAGCAACTTACTACATTTGATCTTAGCCAAAACGCCGAGAAATGATCCAGCAAATACTAAATTAACACTTATTTCAGCAAATTAACTTGTAAGAATCAACTACAAGGACAAAAAGGGATATTCATGAATTGCAAATCAAGTAAATAATGATCATGTAATGTTGAAAGCTTATACGGGTTAAACAAAACATACAACAAAATGCATATCAAGCATATATAATCAAATACATTATTCTTATATGGTAACAATTGATCGTGATATAATTGAAACTTTGTACATTATCCATCATGTGAAATTAGTAAGTGCAAGCAGTAAATTGGCTTGATAATGCCTTTCTTAGTTTTTAATACTACTGTAGTTGATAATAAATTATACTCATAGAGCTATGCTACTACTAGTACCTGCAAGTGACGATTTGTTATTCAAGCATATTAACGAGATATATGAGTGTGTATATCAATTTAAAGTTTGTGCAAGGCGGACGGAGGGAGGTTTTCGGGCTAGGGGTGCACACGAACTCTATGGATTTATCCCGTGTAATGTAAAAGTCTGTTAGAAACAACGATTTTTTAGAAATGAACCTTATTTTTAAAATATTGTGTTACAAATCTTTTTTAATCTTAAGAAATATAAATGACCTCTAATCTCGGATTGAGTTTATATTTAGCTACAACCATTTGTGAAATATTGGCTGAAACATTTGTGAAGTAGTATTAAAGTTAGTGTATAGGAACAAATTTTGTTGACTTTCTATAAAACTTGGTTAGTAGGGATGGCAAAGGGTTGGGTTTTAGTGACCCATACCCGCACCCGTTTATAATTTTCAAACCCGTATTCGCCCCAATACCAGATGGATACTCGGTTAGTATTATCCATCGGTTTTTCGAGTTTACCCGCGGGTCTCGGTTATCCGCAATTGAATATTCGTTGGACATGAACAATGTAAGAAAAATATGATTTCGTTTATGGACAGTGTAAAATATATGCCTAAGTATGAAGTGCGAAAATGATCAATACACAGTTACACTCTCATTACTATTGTAATGATTTCAAGTTAAATAATTATGTATACAAGTTTAATGGATAATTAAATGATTAAATAAACAAACAATTAATGCATTAAAGATAAAATAAAAAAGATAAAAAAAGAACCTTGAGACATAAACTCTGAAAATGAAAGAACTGATACGAGAATTAAAGAGTCAGGCATGACTAATTGTTTGTAATTACCAAGATATTGTTTTTTTTGTGAAAGGTGAGATATATATTAATCACAAAATTTGTACATAGCTTTCCTATTTCGCTATGGACAGACCCATGCTAAAACTCAAAAGCTCAAGAAATTTAAGAACAGTCTACTCTAATCAAGACATTCTATCTTTTATACTAAAACACTCTATCCTGTTCTTTAATACAGCCTACCATACAAAAACAAATTGCATTACACATTACAGTAACCAATATCAACTACTTTACTTTTTTAACTCTTGCCAGCTTCACATTCCATATTTCCTCCATTCTTCTAACAACTTTAGACTCTTTTACACTGAAGCTCATCATTCTTAGTCTCACTGTTTCTTTGATTGTCTGAACAAGGCTTTCTTCATTTCTTTTGATTTGCTTAAACATTCTTTTGTTCCTTTCCTGCTAAATGAAGTAAACCACAGCTCCAAATACTAATCTGCTTACTATGCTATCAATACTGTTATTAGCCTTCATCTTGGATATCTCCTCAACAATATTATTCCAATCAGAAATAATTCTTTTGCTTAAAGTCTTCAGCTTCATTCCAAACAAGGCTAGAATATGAACATGCAAAAAACAAATGATCATGTGAATCTGGACATAGAGCACACAAGACACATTTCATAGGCTCATTAGGCTTCCAAACAGCAACTCTATCCCGAGTCATTAGCCTATTTTGAATTGCCATCCATAGCACAAAAGAATGCCTTGGAATGCATTGTGCAAACCATATCAGATGTCTCCATATCACTTTAGGATTATCACAGTCCTTATCTCTTCACACAATCTTTTTACTATACTCTGTCATTTGTCCTGTTCTTGTTACCCAAAGTGCTTTATCACTTATTTCCTCATCCAATTGTGGAATTTGAATCTGTCTTAGGGATGGAAATTTAATCATCCAATCATCAGGCCAACACCAATTTCCCCTTTGAACCAAACTTGCAACTTTACTATCATTTTGTAGCCTAGCATCATAAATCATTCTTGTGGTTATAAAATGATTCAAAGGACCAATTGCACAGCATCTATCATACCATGCAGAAACAGATTGGCCATTTCCTATTTTAAAATACACATGTTGTTTCATTTTATCCCTTATATCCAATCGATTCCTCCAAACACTACTGCTATTGCTATCACAGTCTACTTCCCATATGCTTCTTCCCTTCAGTTTTTCAACATGAACCTATTTTACCCACAAGGTGTCCTTTTTGGCAGATACATTCCACAAATGTTTTGTTGATCCCAATAAACAGATCTTGAACTCCTTAGCTTGATGTAAGGTTTAGTATCTTTGGATAAATCCAAAGGCACAGAAATACAATCAAAACAATAAGCTCCAATATATTAATACGAACACTCTTTGACAGTGTTAGGGTTTACAACCTTGAAGCTATGAAAAACTATGAAAGACTGACTATGATGTGATGATCTTCTAACTATGCCGTAAGGTTCCTTTTATACACTAAGAAAACCCTAATAGGCTTACAAAACACGTATAATGATAATGCATATCTATTCCTAATTTAACTCATGCATATCATAATAGCAGTACTAACTATATAAGACTAGCAGCACTAACTATTAACTAACAGTATTAACTATACTGGCAGTACTAACAATGTACTGGCAGTACTAACTAATATAACTAACAGTACTAACAACTTAGACTGTTTTCATGAATCTTCATCAGCAGCACTAACCATCACCAGCAGTATCAAGTTGAATCAACAACACTAAGTTGTAGAAGTCCATAATTCCTAACAATCCTCCCCTAAACTTGATATTCACTTCATTAATCACCAAGTTTCTTCATTATCAACATCTTGAACACTAGGAGGATGTATCTAAACACTTCTTCATTCTCCTACTTATGACTTGATAAACTTGAGAAGCTCAAATGCCATTGTACTCTCAGCTTCAGCTTCTAGCTTCCAGTTTAACATTTTCTTTAACATTTCCTTGATGAGAGGATATCTTTTCTCTACTAACATGTTGAAGCAGGTCAAAGTACCATCCATCAACAATGAGTGAACTCCATAATTTTCATACAGTTTCCAACTAATCAAAGTTCAATCTTGTTGATTACTCCAAATTTCATCTTCAACATTTGGTTCAAACATTACATTGAGATCTCCCCAAAGCAACAAATTATAACCTTCTGGAGTATTGTCTTCAAACCTTTTCATCACCAATCTGTGCAAATACATTAAGTCTTGTCTATCAAATTTCTTCAGCATACTAGAGAATGTTTTATGATAACTAGTATTCCCATCTACTCTAATTATCTTATAAACATGAATATCCTCTATATCAACAATTCCTAAGTTCTGAGATTCCCAATCAACTATAGGATACTTAACAAACAAAATCTCTGGATCCATAGTCTCATCTTCATCTGGAACAACTGTTAACCATATTCTCAACTCTTCCTTTTCTTGCTCATAGTCTGCTGCTGCTTCTTCATTATTTTCTACAGATGCTTGTTCTTGTATCACCTTAGATTTCTTGGGTGACTTTTGCTTACTAGTTGAATATGCAATTCTATTTATCCTTTTGACAGATTTCTTTGTATTGCTACCATCTTCTTCAGAATCCATAGGCTTAAAGTCATTAATCCACTGCTGCTCCTTTTGGTATAGCTTCTGAAGCTCTTCTAAAGTTTTATGCTTCAGTTGTTGATGAGTGTACTTACCTATATGTTTGAGATAAGTAATCATCCTATTCCTGACTTGAGCTCTTGTAGGTGGTTTGTTCCTTATTGCCTCTGCTCTTTCTGCTGCCAATTGTTTCTTTCTTCTTTCAAAGTATTCTGCTAACAATGTGGCCCTTTCTTCAATTGTGTATTTTTCTTGCTCTTCATGTGTCAGTCTTACAGCTAGTTCATGATCAACATCCATTTTGGCTTGAATTTCATCAAACTCTTCAGCCAAAGCAGCATTAGTAGCCTCTTCTTGCTTTTGTTTTTCTTTTTGTGCTCTGTCCAACTCTGTTAACTCTTCCTCATGTAATCTTTGAGCTAACTCTACATCACTTTCTATTTGAGCTAACCCTTGATCCCTTCTTTTTACTTTCTCTGGTTTCTCAGGTTCTTCTTTAACCAGTACACCCTTACCTTTGTCTTTTGGATCAATAGTTGGAAGAGGTTGAAGTGTTGTTATTGATCTGATAGGTCTAGAAGAGTCTTCTACATCTTTAATAGCAACTCCTTTCGCCTTAGCTTTCTCTTCCTTCATCTTTATCAAAGTCTGAGCCATAGACATAGTAACATCCTCATCATCAAATACTATTGTTGTAGTAGGAGGAGTCCTTGGTGCAGCAGTACTAACTCCTTGGTTCTCTGCATCTTTTCTTGAACAAAATCCATTCCTTCATCCACCAGATCATCAAAATCACTATCTTTAAACATTGGCTTCAACTTGTCACTTGTCCTCCCCTGTTTAGATGCATCCTCCTCATCCAAATCATCATCAGAAGACTCAGCCTGCCCGTATATCCTCCTTCTTAGATGTGAGATGCTTGACTTCCTCTTTCTTTTTAATTTCTTGACTTTTTGCTTTAGTATGAGGATCTCCACATCTTGTGCATCATTCTCTTTCTCTAAGTCAAGTACCTGTTTTAACAATTTTGTACACATAGCCATTAATTCTTTCAGTTTCAGCATACCCTCATCACTTCCAGGTATGTAACCTCCTGTGAGAGGTGAATCATGGGGTATAGGTGGTACAGTGTCCATCAATTCAAAAGTATGTTCCATGCTGCCCTCCTCACTTCTAGATGTGTGACCTTTTAGGAGAGGTGGTTTATTGGGCTTTTCAAGCACTCTCTCAGACCTAGTCGGAGCAAGAGCATCCCCCATGGTTTCTTGGCGCCTGGGACTGCCACCCGTATCCATTCCCTGAGGAATGTCAACATTAGGCATTGCCGTGGTCTAGGTCCTAATAATGTTATCACTGTCCTGTACTGCAACTAAGCTAGCATCAGTAGTGATAGCCCTTTCCACACTGTCACCCCCCGCCTTATGGACAACCTCATCAGCTCCAAGGTCTAGAGGCACACTAGTCTGAGGTAACTCAGTGACCTTTTTGGCTCTCCTATGTATTTGAGTCTTTATGTGTTTTCTATGATATGTAGATGGAGATGGGAGTATTTGCTTAATGTGAGCTTCAGTTTGTGGTTCATGGGAAACTGTTGGAGGTGTTTCAGTTTGAAGTAGTTCAGTTTGAGGTTCTGAAACATTTGGTTGTGAGATAGAGGGTGTGGGTTGTGGTTCAGGGGGTGTTACTGAACCTTCACCCTCAGGTGCATGGTTTTGCACTAACATGGAGTCAAAAAGTAGAGTAAATTTTCCTGAAAAACCTTTACTTTGCCTTGCCATATTTGAGAAAACCTTTTTAGTATGGCTTGGTGTTTCATAAGTATCATTAAAAGGTTCTGGTAAATCTTTAAGCTGGTTATTCAAAAAGAGTTGTAAAAACCTTGGATACATTAAAAACTTCTTTGGATCCAAGTTCCTTAACATACCATCAAAAATCAATTTAGAAAAATTAAATTTTTGACCCTTTGCCAAACATATAACTGCTGAAGCCAAATTGGTTGAAAACTCATTCCAGCCAGTTGATTTTGAACTTATACAATGAAGGATGGTATGTATCAGGAATTTCCATTGTGGAGAGAATGAACCTTTTTGAAAAGTAAGTTTTGTTGAAAGCTGTTCATACCCCATCAATGCAAGGTTTTCAAAAATTTCATCATTTGTGAGGCAAGTAATACCATCCTCATCATCAAAGAGAAGATCATTCCTCACTGATGATTCTGTTATCACTACTGCCTTGCCATCAACTATGGCATGTATTTGCTTCACTGAATTGACTGTTTTGGAAGTGGCAGTATTCCAAAACTGTTCAATATAAGAAGCATAGATAGTGGGACTTACAGTGAGAGCATAGTTGATCGAACATGTAGAGAGGAAGTCCACTATCTGATGAAATTCTGCATTCTCATCACTCTTTTCCAAATACGCGACCATGTTGTGTTGGTTTACAAAAGCAAGATCAGCCATGAATAATTGAATTTGTCGGTGTGAAAATCGATTAGGGTTTGATGAATTATGAGCAATTGGTATTTGTGAAAGATATTGTTTGATTAATAGGCTTATATAGGCACTAAAGAAAACTTAAGAGGAAAGTAGCCGTTAATTTGTCAAAAATTACCCCTGAATAGTATTTAGCAACGGTAACTTTAGCAGCACTAATTTAGGCTAGCAGTACTAAGTTTGTACTAGCAGCACTAACTTTCGCACATATATGTTTTGGCAAACTACCAGCCATCAACGGATTTGAGAATTCTTTACCAGTCGCCGTTTGCCCTGGAATAGCCAATTCTTTCTTGTCTGTTAGACATGGTGAATTGATGACCATTTGTTATGTGGTGAAAACCAACATGTGAAACATCAGTAGTATTAACAAAGTCACCAGCATTCACACCAAATCAGCATATCCATTATTAATCAAATAACCTTTAAGCTCTAATCCTGCAAAATGTTAGTTCCAAACACAAAGAAACACAATTCAAAACATCTTGCATATTGCTCATAATAACTAACAGTATTAACTTTTAAGCTTAGCAGTGATAAATATCAGTTACCAGAATTAACCTATTTTCATCACTTGGCATCTCTTGCACTCTATTCAAAGCATCCATGATGTATAATCTGTGTTTATCAGCTATGCCAATACACATATACAGAGTAACACTAAAATTAGACTAACAGTATTAACTTTTTCTCCAATAACTATACAATAACATGCCTCTATTCATCATAAGCACACTAGAAATTAATAGATAGACATGTGAGAATTCACGAGGATCCATATTTATGCATAACCTATGAATAAAAGTTAAAAACTATTATCTAAACAAATAAACCTCCCCTCAAATAATACTTCAGAGATTAAGTAATCCAATGCTAGCAATCAAAAAGTTAAACCTGCTAACATCAAAAGCCTTTGTGAGAAGATCTGCAACATTATGGTCTGTGTAAATCTTGATTACTTGAATCAACTTCTTCTTATAAGAATCTCTGATGAAATGGTGCCTTATCTCAATGTGCTTGGTTTTAGAATGAAACACTAGATTCTTCACAATACAAATGGTGCTTTCATTATCAATGTAAATCTTGGTGTTCATGAAATTGAACCCATAATCAAGCATTTGATTTTGGATCCATAACACCTGTCCACAGCAATTAGCAGCAGCAACATACTCTGCTTCACTAGTAGAATTGGCTATTATAGTTTGCTTCTTACATTGCCATGAAATCAACCTCTTGCCAAGAAATTGACAACCTCCTGTTGTGTATTTCCTGTCAAGGCTAGCTCCAGCATAATCACTATCAGAAAAGGCTTCCAAGTTAAATGGTGAATCTCTAGGATACCAAAGGCCCAATTTAGGCTGACCTTTTAAGTATCTAAAGATCCTCTTCACAACATGAAGATGTGAAGTCTTTGGTGTAACTTGGAACCTTGCACAAACACAAACAACAAATATTATGTCAGGCCTAGAAGCTGTTAAGTATAGCAATGATCCAATCATTGATCTGTATAAGTGAACATCCATATCTTCAGCCTCTTCATCCTTGACCAATGCCTTGTTAGGCTCCAGAAGAGTGCTTGCTGTCTTCACAATGACAAAATCAAACTTTTTTAGAATATCAGCCACATACTTGTCTTGGCTAATGAAAATTCCATCCTCCTTCTGTTGTACTTGCAATCCTAAGGAGAAAGTGAGCCCCCCATAGAAATCATCTGGAATCTCTTGTACATCATCTGCTTAAATTCAACACACAAAGACTTCTTTGTAGACCTAAATATGATGTCATCTACATACACCTGCACTAACAAGATATCACCTCTGTCCTTCTTGATGAATAGAGTTCTATCTATAGTGCCTCTTCTAAATCTATTCTCTAATAAGTAGGTAGAGAATGTCTCATACCAGGCTTTAAGAGCTTAATGTAGACCATATAAAGCTTTTTCCATCTTATAAACCTTATCAGGGAACTGTGGATCTTCAAAACCAGGATGTTGGCACACATACACCTCCTCTTCAATAGTACCATATAAAAAGGCACTCTTCATATCTATCTGGTACACAAAAAACCCCATAAATGATGTATAGGCAAAAAATAACCTGATTGCTTCTATCCTAGCAACAGGAGCAAAAAACTCATCATAATCAATGCCTTCTTCTTGGGTGTAACCTTGTGTAACCAGTCTTGCCTTGTTTCTGACTATAATTCCTCTCTCGTCTTTCTTGTTTCTATATACCCACTTAGTTCCAATAGCTCTCTTGCCTTTAAGAAGATCCACCAGAGTCCAAACCTTTTAAAGTTTAAATTACAGAAGCTCCTCTTGCATTGCTTCCATCCAGCTTGGATCTGTTAAAGCTTGGATCACCTTTTTGGGTTCTATTTGAGAGAGAAAACAGGCAAACAAGCAGTTCTGATAATCTTTATGATTTGTTCTTCTCTGCTTGCTAATGTAGCTGACCATAGCATTTTCTTTAGAAAAATTAATCATTCTCCTTGTTTGAATAACTGAATTTATGTCTCTAATAATCTGGTCTTTAGGATGATCCTTGTGAATTCTAGTTGTGGGAATAAGACTGACATTCATGGTGGTTTCCAAATTGTTGAGGTCAGCCTCTGCACCCACATCTTTATCATCATATGCACCTCTAAAGATACCAGTAGAATCCTCCAAATCCGGCATAAAAGGATCAGTTGGAAGATCATTATTGTCAAAACTTTGCCCAGCAGCACTAACAGATGGACTAACAGTATTAAGTCTATTAGTGCTGTTAGTGATAGTAGCTTCTCCTTGACCAACCAATCTTTTAGTTTCTTGATCAAATTGTTTTCTAAGAGCTTCTTCTTGATCTTTAACATCCTTCTCATGACCATTTTTATCACCGTCTTTTGCTGGATACTGAACATCATTCTTCTTTCCAGCATCATCAACAAACTCATCATCTGAGCTCTTTGGACCTTGAGAATCAGAAGTAAAAAATGGTAGCAGAATATATTCGTGATTAGATGCTTTCTCCTGTCCAGTTTTCACTGCATTAACATTTGTCTCTATACCTGCATCATCATTAGTTTGATTTCCTGCAGTAACTTGCTCATAATTTATAGATTTTGTCAGTGAATCAATATTAAAGAGCCATTCTGGACCACTTCCTGCAACATTAGGTTTGTTTTTAAGAAATTTAATATGCAGGTTCTCTTTAACTTTCTTGGTTCTAGTGTTAAATACCCTAAATGCCTTACTATTTACAGAGTATCCAACCAAGAACCCCTCATCATCCTTTCCTTCAAACTTGCCTAGATGATCTAAGGTATTCAAGATAGTAACAGGACACCTAAAAGGTCTCATAAAGTCTAGATTTGGTGATCTACCAATTAAAAGTTCATAAGATGTCTTGTTATGAGGCTTTGTTATCAAAACTCTATTCTGAACATGGCAAGCAGTATTAATTGCTTCAGCCCAAAATGTAGTAGGTAATAGTGAATCTACTAGCATAGTCCTAGCTGCCTCTATTAATGTTCTATTCTTTCTTTCAGCTACTCTATTTTGTTGTGGAGTCCTAACAACACTAAATTCTCTCTTGATTCCTTTCATATCACAGAACTGATTCATTTCACTATTCTTAAACTTAGTTCCATTGTCACACCTGATAATTTTAACCTTATGATTTATTTGGTTTTCTATGCATGTAATAAAAGTTTTAAGGATTCCACTAGTCTCATCTTTAGAGGCCAAAAAGAAAACCCAACTAAACCTACTAAAGTCATCAGTGACAACAAGGAAATACATCTTTTTATTTAGACTCTTTAAAAATGTTGGACCAAACAAATCCATATGCAACATTTGTAAAGGCTTGTTGATAAAGCTCACAAGCTTGGTCTTACAGGAGGCTTTGTGCTGCTTTCCCTTCTGACAAGCAACACATGTATGGTCATTTTCAAAAATCTTTGAAGGCAAACCTCTAACAAGGTTTCCCCTCACAAGTTTGTTCATAGTTTTAAAGTTTACATGACCAAGCCTCCTATGCCATAAATTAAACTCATCTATTGTAGCCTTTGCAAATAAACAAGCCAAACCTCCTGAAGGAATAACATTCTTTAGATCAAAACTGTACATGTTGTTCTGTCTAGGAACTTTAATCAAGACTTGACTTTCATCAAGTAGCTTAAAGTCAGGAGATAGAACAAGACATTCAATGTCCCACCATGAAAGAACATTGTTTTTTCTTGTCATCACAATTATGCTACTAGAGAAAAGATTAAACTTAAGTTCCTTTATAAAGTATACATCTTCAAAGTCTAATTTCCCAGTCCTAATTTTACCTTTTCTAGTAATTTTACCTCATTAGTACTTTCAACAAATGCAACAAATCCTCCATCAATGTCTTGATAATCTGTTAGTATAGGACTTGTTCCCCTAGTCATATGCCTAGAGCATCCACTATCAAAAATCCCTTGATCCTGTAAAGCATATTGTGGATTACCCTGCACTCAAAATAAGAGAATTAGTTTCTCTTGGGGACCCAAGCCATCACTGACTTGAGTCTGCCTTGAGGATCAACATAGTCAAATCTTTTAGGCATGTATGATCCACTGTCTTTGGAGATATGGTCAATTACTTTTCCTGTTGGTCTCTAAATCCAGCATGCTGAGGACTTAACAGCATTTTCCTCATGTCTCTGAACAACACTAACTACTGCTTTTGTCCCATCGGTAGTTACATTGTTTACCTTAGCAGTATTAATTTTTTCTTTAAAATCATTGTTTTTAGGTGTTGTTCTTTTATAAATAGTCTTCTTAACTGATGAATGTGACTTATGAAAAACATTTGAACTTGGTTTTGCACCATTCACAGTTGGTCTAGATGCAGCAGTATTAACATATCTGGCAGTACTATTTGATACTGCTGCTCTTGAGGAGCTTTGCTTAGCAGTATTAACTGGTACATTGCCAGACTTTGTTAAGACTGCAGTTGGAACAAAATTTCTTTTAGGATGTGGGTGAGTCAATTTATTTTGGTGATTCACCCTCTGAGCATTGTTCCATACTGGTCTAACTTCCCTTTGACCAGTAACCCTTCCCATATTATTCAACATAGATTTTCCAACCATTTTATTCTCATAAAAGTTACAGTCCTTAATTAAATGGTTAAGACTTCCACATACAAAACAAGCTTTCTTATTGAACTCAAAACCATCCCCTAGTTTCTGAGTCATTAGTCCATTCCAATTTCTTTTATCAACCCTAGGACTCTGACTTTTCCTAAGGTTTTTAGCTTGCCTATTTGTGTGTTGTTCAATAACAGATTTCCTAGTATTTTCATCTGATTTAACAAAATTAATTTTAGCATAACTAGGTTTATTCTGTTTAAATGAAGGTCTAATCATACAATCATCATCACTATCAGACTCCCACTCTTCAATGATAAGAGCATTAGGCCTAACATCTTTAGGTTGTTCCAAATTATCCTTACTAGACTTAGATGTAGTTGATTTATTCCTAGGCACACTAGTGATAGTTTCACTTACATTAGTCTTATAGACATAATCATCTAATCCAACAAAGGACAAGTCAGGTCTTAAGGGCATACAGTTCCTAGTGTAGGGAGGAAGAACTGCATGATATCCCTCAACCTTCTTAAACCTATCATTTTCTTGATTATTTTCCTCTTCAATCTCATTCACGCTACAATCAGATGCACTTTCAAATACTTCACTATTATTCTTATGAATATCATGCAGTTCATTCTCTGTTATTTGACTGTCAAAACCAATACCAGTCTTGTTATTAACACTTATTTGACTGTTTATTAGATTAGTTAGATTCTTAGATGATGTTTCAAACTTTTCTAATTTGAGTTTCAAATCATCCTTTTCTGTTAAAGCCTCTGCTACTGATTTTTAAGCTCTGTAATAGAATTATCTCTTACCTTAACATTATATTTCAAAAATGCAATGTCTTCCTCATAAACAACTTCATTTTTTTGATGAGCAACAATTCTAGCTTCTAATGATTCTAAGCCTAATTGATTTTTTGATGAGCAACAATTTTTAAGCTCTAGGTTAGATTTTTTAAGAAACTCTTTCTGTTTATCAAAGTGTTCTTTCAAAGACTTATAGGATTTTAAGCAAGCTTTAGAGCAAGTGGATACCTCAGAGTTTGAATTTGATGAACTGGATGAACTTGAAGACAAATGGGCCATTAGAGCAAAGTCTGTGGGTCCTTCTTCAGCCTGAAAGCTCCAATAATAACCATCTATCCCATCTTGAACAACCAAGGCATTTACAGGAGTCTCTACTGGTACAATTCTTCTTGGAACATCTCCATTTCTATTCCCCTGATTCCGTGGTGCCCTGCATTCTCTAGCAAAGTAACCTCTCCTGTAACAGTTGTAACATTCAACCTTTGTCTTATCAAAGCCAACAGTTTCTTTGCCATTGAAGTTCAAATTTCTTCCTGTCTTCTTTAAGAATCTCTTCACTCTCATAGTAAGTATGGCCACCTGCCATTTGAGATCCATCTCTTCAAGATCATCAGTATCAATCTGCTCCAGGTCTTCATTGTCCAACTGTTGACTCCCGTGGGGGACCCCCCCCCCCCCCCCCGGACCCATTAGCTGACTGACCAAAGAAAGGTACAACATGACATCATCAGCATAGGATGAGGAAGAAGCTTGTCTTTGTAAGTTAGCAGTAGAAACTTCATGAGCAGTATTAACTGCTTCATTAGTGCTGCTAGTGTTTTCTGAAGATATAAAAGCCATATTCTGAGAGTTTGAGCTTGATTGGCTATTAATCTCAGCTTTATACACCTTCAAGTTGTTGTATAAGTCATCCATGCTTATTGTGTCTAGATTAGGTTTGTTTCTCATGATCAAGGCAATATTGTTCCAAGCTAATGGTTAGACGTGTCTAGTAACTTAAGATTTACATCTTCCTGGGAGATAACTTCACCATGAATTTCCAATTGCCTGATGAGTTTCTTAAACCTATCATAGGTTTTATCTAGTCTTTCAGATCTTGATGCAGTAAAATTCTCATATGCTGCTTCAGAATAGTTTTATGCATTTTCTTTGATTCTTTGTTGCCTCTAAACCTGGTATTGATAGCTTCCCATATGGTCTTTGCATCCTTGACTCCATGAAAACATCAATAGGTTTCATCTGGACAATGGCACAATAACTCAACGGCTTTTTGCTTTTAATTCATTCTTTCTTGCTAGCTTTTGTTCAGCAGTTTTGGGAGGAATGGGACCTTCAGTACTATCTGACTGCATAGCAGGTGCATCACCAGTCACAATAACCTCCCAAAGAGCATAATCAGTGTTGAGTAAGTATGCTATTCTCATGCTTTCATAGGATATAATCTCCAGTTTTGAGTACTAGAAGTTTTAGTGCAGACACTGTTTGGGTAGTTTCTGACTGTGATTCCATCTTCTCTTTGATTATGAGATCTTGTGTAGATATAGTGTTCTTCTTATTCAGAGTTTCTCAACAAGATCTGATACCACTTGTTGATCCCAATGAACAGATCTTAAACTCCTTAGCTTGATGTAAGGTTTAGTTGTATTGGATAGATCCAAGACAACTATAGTAAAAACTAAGATTGATAATATCACAAACTATGCAGAATCTAGTTTGCAATACTAAAAAGAACAATGAAATAGTAAAACAAAATCTTTGCTAAACTTTCAATATATTGAATACTATTTTGAATTACAAAATAGCTATGAATACCAACTATGATTGCTATGCAATCTATGAATACTAATATGAAAAACTAATGTGAAAACTGATATCTAGATCTATGCCTTAGGGTTCCTTTTATACACCAAGGAAACCCTAATGGGCTTACAAAACGGGCACAATGATAATGCATATCTATTCCTAATTTAACTCATGCATATCATAATAGCAGTACTAACTATATAAGACTAACATCACTAACTATTAACTAACAGTACTAACTATACTGGCAGTACTAACAATGTACTGACAGTACTAACTAATATAAATAACAGTACTAATGACTTAGACTGTTTTCACAAATCTTCATTAGCAGCACTAACCATCACCAGCAGTATCAAATTGAACCAGCAGTACTAACTTGTAGAAGTCCATATTTCCCAACAAATATATCTTTGTTAAGACACGATTTTTACCAAATAATCTAAGACACAATCACATATGAATTCTATTACTCACTATTACTTTTTATAAACGACCTATGCGTCATTTCATTTCATATTCTCTCTCATAAAGTGCGTTATTAATTTAGGTCGCGGTTCAAACTTCTCGACTTCGTTTTCTTCATTGTTTCTCGATGAGTTCATAGCCCTACCTTTCTCTTTTAATGGTTTTCATAAACTATTTTCAGGGTGAGAATACATGCTCGTTTTACTGAGTAAACTTATTGATTTCTACTACATAAGCGTTACATGACTATTTTTTACTAAAGCTTTTACTTGCTTACTACATGACTTCTAATACATGTGTGATACATGGTTGTTTACTTATGAACTTATTAAAGCTTGATTTGCTTACTACATGATTTGAGATCATTGAATACCTATATACGAAACCTTGAGTTTTGAACACATTATTTGTTTTAAATGGGACGCAAGTATTTAAAAACTATATGCTATGCTTGATATTAATGCCGTATATTATTGCCTAAGTACCTATTGCCATTATGTCCCTAATATCATGAGCCGTTAATTACTTTGTATAAGCGCAAATGCAGTGAATATATCTATTGGGAATGACCATCCCTGTCCGGGTATGTAATACTTGAATACCATGTCAAATAGACGCATTTACATTTGAAATAATACCTGGGTGTTTTTGCAAAACATCAAATTTTGAGGCATAAATCTAAAAGACTAGGGTTTGAGACGTTAAGGTTCGGTGTCATGAGCTTAGTGCAATAATAAATACATGCTTTTGAGTTTTGAATGTGTTTCATTAGTCAATTGTTACCAAAAATCTTGTGATCCATCAAATTGCTCGCTGAAGCACTGCTTGATTTCTTAAACAATACTTGCTTGACTTAACATTGTCTTTGTTTACAAACCTATGAATTCACCCAACATTATTGTTGACGTTTTGCATGTATTTTCTCAGGTTATAATTTTGCTAGCTGGGCATTGGGAGCATTTGACTCGCGCGGATATATTTTTGAACGCTTTATAATTCGAGTACCATTCGACAAACGTTTTAAAAAAATTCTATTGCATTTAAAATAGGACCTGTTGTAACTCTGATATTTTATAAAAATTATCGAATGGTTGACTTTTCAAAATGTCTCACTTAGAGTCTCTTTATGTAACTTGTACATTATGCTATGAAGTAGCACCCCAAGTGGTATTCCGCTGCGTTGTGATTTTGGGGGTGTTACACTAAGTATGAGCTATATTTTACAAACAACGTTCGTTCACAATATACAAGCTACTTAATATCCTAGGAAGAGTTTGTTCTGTGTTTATGTTTGTGTGTGGACTGATAAAGGCCTATGTGACTAAAGCCCACATGGTTGATTTGGTAAGCAATATTACTTGAAACCGTCTCCAATGTTGCTGATTTGTAGGAGCTAATCGTAATCTTAACTAATCACTTTGATCACAATCTATAACCACTCGTATCAGCTAAAAAAGGGTCTTTATGGATATTCTTGAAGAATATCAGAAACTCATAAAAGACATACACAAAAGAACCTGATGTTCCTCTTCCATCCAATATTGTTTGGATACTCTCTTATCGTTTTCTGTTTATCACTAATGGAATTACCTTGCTTCGGTCACTGTCGATATGCAACATTGTGTCTGCATCAAATCCTAGGGGTTTTACGATTGAAGGTTCCCGTGCAATGACACTCTTTCACAGTTTAGTGTCGTTGTTGTTCCAGGTTTAGTCCGCTGCTATTTTGGTGTTCGTTTGCTGCTCTTAGGACATTCATTTTGTTGATTTTTTGAGTCACGCCATACAAGTTGTGTTTGGATGGCGTCAGATGTGGTCCATCAAGGAGTTTAGTCAGAATCCTAGTTGTGACCTTCATGATGTTGATGATCTTACTGAAGTACGTGTTTTGAACTTTGTGATTCATATTCTTATGTTGTGCTTAAGTATTAGTTTTTATAAATTAGTATATTACTGAGATATATACAACAGTGGTTCCCTTCTTGAGTTTTTGTAGTTACTACATACATTTTTGTAGTTACGAGAAAAAAGCTCTGTTAATCCTAATAGAATAGATCTTGCTTAGCTTGTATAAGGCTAAGTTGTATTGAATAAATTCAAAACAACTATGATAGAAACTTTGATTGTGAATATCAAAGACTATGCGGAACCTATTCAATGATACTAAGAAGAATTTCGATAAAACAATAATGAATAAGATCAATAACAAACAGTTTACCAAACTTTCAGCCTTAATATAATACGAACATTCTTAATAGTGTTTGGGTTTACAAAACCTTGAAGCTAATCGACTTAGGTTAAACTATGATAAGAGATGTGTAGAATACTAGTAATCTAATGAATCAACCAAGAACAATAAGTGATATGTGGGTTGGATTGTTAGAGAGAAACTTG
>BQNB010099619.1:0-22118 GCA_026074375.1 Tanacetum coccineum | reverse complement strand
TGATGTAAACTGTGCATCACGATCCGAAATAATCAACACATGCACTTTATGACGCTCGGCCATTTCTACGGTGTACAACCTCCCCACTATCTGAACCCATATTCGATCCATAAGTACAAACTTCTGTCTCTTTTCCTTTCCATCTGCTGATCTAAACCATGTAGTCTTTCTGCGAGTATGTTCTCTTACTTGAACGCCTCACTTTGGGCTGCTAGTATCATTCCTCTTACTCCATACTGAATGGTCATAGCCATCGCTCGAACACGTCTAGGTTTCACTCGTTCCTTCCTACTTAACGCATCAGTTACCACATTTGCCTTATCTGAATGGTGGCGAATTTCATACTCATACTCACTATACAATTTAATCTATAAAGTACTAATCATCATCTTTTCCATTTGTTGGTCCATGTCACGCAGCATTTCTGCTGGCGCGTTCTTTACCTTGGGCGTCTCACTTGAAGTAGCCAATACCTTGTCCTTAACACCTGACTGGATAGTCATGGACATTGCTCTTACTCGTCTTAGTTTCACTCTCCCTTTCTACTCAACGCATCAACCACTACATTCGATTTATCGAAGCGTCACACAATTCATTCTTTAAAGTCTGGAAAGCCTCTTCTTGTTCTGCGCCCCTACTCATACTTCTGATTCCTCTTAGTTAGGGAAGTAATGGGTTTAACAATCTTAGAAAAGTTTGCGATGAAAAGTAGGTAGGTAACCTGCCAATCCTAAAAATAATCATATCTCGGATGGTGTCGTAGGTACTTCCCAATTCTTCACTGCCTCACTCTTAGTAAACTTAGCATACAACTTCTCCTTCCTCAGTAATTCCAACACTAACTTCTCTCTCTAAACAACTCACCTTCTCATTTCTAGTCCGATTTCGTGATCGATTGTATGAAGTGAAGTGTTATCGGGATCCTACACTATTAATGCTAAAGTTGAAGTTAAAATTCCTAAGGCATCTATTTTGGATGTTCGTTCGAGATTTGGTTTTAGCTTGTATGGTTATTTCGTGGGCAAAAGTATAACATTCCTGGTTGTTGAGAACTATGTTAAGAATGCTTGGATCGAAAGAAGTTTGGTTTAGTTCGTGTAATGATGAACTCAAAGGGCTTATTTTTCTTTAAGTTTGCTTCAATAGAGGGTATGAATGGGGGTATTTGAGAATAGTCCATGGTTTATCCAATTTGCACCTATCATACTAAAGAAATGAACGTCAAATGCTAATTTACTTAAGGAAGATCTAAACTCGGCTCCCGTTTGAGATAAATTTCATGATATTGCTATTATGGCGTTTACTGCAAACGGATTGAGTGTGATGGCTACTAAGCTTGGTAACCCATTTATTCTTGATTCATATATGAGTACTATGTGTCTACAGTCACTGAGTCGTATGGATTATGCTCGTCATTGATTGATATTAGGGTTGATCGGGAGTCAAAGAAGGATATAGTTATTGTTATACCTAATGTGGAAGATGATGGAGAGGTTCTTCACGCGGTCAGAGGGGAGTATGAATGAAAACCACATAGATGTGATGTGTGTATGATATTTGAGCATGAGAATATGTTATGTCCAATACAGCTTGCTAAAAAATAAACATATAAACACATAATTGGGTACCCTATAAATTAGTGTGAATTTATGGGCGGCCTACTTGATGAAAACTTAAATTTTGGGTGATCTCTTCACATATTATCCCTATTTTTAACACCATTTTTTAATTAGGTTTATCTCGATGAATTAGAAAAAGGATAAAGATCCTCTCATGTTTAAATAAACATGAGACGTAATGTTGTGTTTTATGTTATTGTACATTTGATTATTTAATTTAAATGTACAATCTCATAAAACACAATATTACTTTTCATGTTCATTTGAACATTAAAGGATCTTTTTCCTTAGAAAAACCATTATCAATACATACAAAACCCAGGATCTTTCATTAAATGTGTTTCCGACCCGAGTTGCATTAAGTGTGTTTTATCCGACCCGAGCTGCATTAACTCCTCTCCTTCTTCCCTCCTTCCACGTGTCTCTCCACTCCTTCTTGAAACTTCTTCCAGACTCCCACAAACATATCTCAAATCTGGATTCAACCAACATCAACTAATAACAAACCCTAAATCATTCTCACATTACTGCATGAGGGTTTACGATTAGGGTTGTTTAGACTCCTCCAGAAAACACTCACCGTCGTCGTCGTGTGGTCTTCGCGGCTGTCCCTTTTGCAATTTGATTCTTCTGATGATTATAAGCAATTTGAGATTACAATTTATGGTAAGAATTTCGTTAGATGTTCAAAATTAGTTTATCTACATTAAGTTTTTGATTGGTTATGTTCATAATTATTTGTTGTAGATGTTAACAAATTGGGTTGTTTGGTGGCGGTTTGAATGATGCTCGCTATGTGTTTGACTAAATGTTACGGCCTAAGAAAGAATAAACATGGATGTCTATTGTTTAATTGCAGCAGTGGTGATGGTTGTTGATTGCGGATTTTCCTGGAAATTTGTTATTGTGTTCTAGGGTTTGCAATTCGTCAGGTTTGTTTTTGTTTTTTTATAAAAACATATTTGAGGGTTTCGTAAATTAAAGTCTCAAGTCAAAAATTTGTGAGTTTCTGAAATTGGGTGTTTTTTGTTGTTACTTTTGATAAGGAGCTCACAGATTGGTGTATCGGGAGGAAGATGAGGCATGAAGATGTACAAAGAACTTCGGCTACCAATAGTAAGTCTTATCATGTCCTTATTAAAGTTTTTTATGAACTGGGATTTAATTATTTGATTAGGTTGTTATATCAACGAAATACGATTATTAAATTCCTGTAACAATCACATTATTACAGTCTAAACAATATTTCTCTGCGGATACCAGTAGAAATTTATGAATGCGGCTTTAATCTTCCATGATGTGCTAAATTCCTGTAACAATCATCAAAAATATCAAATTTTATTTTGTTTGCCATATGATGTAATCTAAAGGTGGTAAGTTGACCTGTTTACGTAAACTTAAAGAAGTTTTCAGAAATTATTTTCTCCCAAAATAATTTTTACATTGGACTTACAGGTAACTTATCAACGTCAACGGTCAAAAACACAAGTGGGTCATATTTATCAGCCAGATTTCGGTATGTTGTTGCAATAAAACGCCAAGGAGTACTCCAAGAGGTGCTAAAGTTGGCCACAACCTATTGAGTAAAACAAGTAAGCAAATGGCAACATTTATGTCGTGTCTACGTGTTTCTTTGTGATTATCGGCTTACTAAAAAACACAGTGAATAAAAAGACGAACCATCTTCCTATGATTTGTTGCTTCTGATAGCTTTTCATCCTATCCCTCGGTGGTGGTTATAAGGAAAACATTTCCTTCACCAAGTTCAGTTGCAAGATATTGTTCACTTTTTTTGGGTCTTGCACACTGCATCCTGTGTCCTTTTTTTAGACCCTGTGTCAAAAAATAATCAAGCAAGTCAATTAGAAAAATAATGTTTGCTTAATACAAAGCATCTAAATAATTTGTGATTCATTTGCAATAAATCGTGCTTATTTATTGCTTTACCAGGATTATGAACCATAGCTACAACATTTAATTGTTGGAAAATTGGATGTCTGAGAAAACAAAAGTAGATAGTCTGAAAGAAGTTAAAAAGGATCTTTGAAAACATGCGCATCGATGCATACCTTACTCCATTGGTTTCCCATTGATTAAATAGTACATAGTTTTTCTTCTCACTTGATCCCTTCCCTGTCAAAGTCATATAGTCTGTACTCTGTATGTTTTACACTCGGACTTCATATGAGCTATTGATATGAATTACGTTTTGCATTTTCCCTTCATATGCAGTCTGTAAGGAGTCATGTAACTATGTGTGATTAGATTTATTGCCAAGGAGTCATGTGACTATGTGTGATGAGATTCATTGCCAATTTCATGATCACGCTAAACTATTCCGCAGAGAAGTATTGTTTCAAACAAATCTAAACCATAGATATTAGATTACAGTCTGCTTGCGATTTGTTAGTTTTATCTGCAATATAAATATAACCTTAATAAGAATACCATCCATTTGATTTCTTTTTTCTTTTTGTACTAATTCTGACACGTGAATGAGCAACAATTTTTCTAAGTGCACTGATAGATAACTAAACCAAATCAACAATTTGAAAATGATATGGATAAATAAATTCTAAACAAATTTTTTTACTTATTATTAGTTTGATATCTTGAAGTTTCATGCTAGGTCAAACTTCACTAGGTTAAAATTTTAAAGCTTCTGTACAGCAATTTTAGAGAGGAGCGGTAGATTGATTGCAGCAGCTTCCATAAGGTATTCTTTCTTGATTATCATTTGATCTTTTTCTGTCTGTTCTCTTTGAAGCATTTGGCATATAGCTTTCTTTTATATATAACAGGATCCATGGGCATTAGTTAGCAGAAAGCGCCTTTTGTTGGAACTCGAAACATGTATAGGCGTCAAGGGATGTGTCGTCGGCTTTTAGATGTGATTGAAGACGTATGTTTTCTGTATCTCTTGGTGAACTTATTTCAACTAACCATTTTTTACTTTAGAAACCTTTGTTCAAGTGCCTACAACTATTAATGATTTGGTACTTGCTTTAGTATCATCTGTCAACCATTCTAATATAGGGTTGTTGTTTGAAAGTTGTTACTACGTGATATTAGATACATAGAAATGGATAACTAATTGCTATAAAACTGACCATCAAAATAGTGTTTGAATGTGTTTATAATTGTTAGATATTTAGATGTTTGTCAAGTTTTGACTATTTAAGGAATTAGAATGTCAACTGAATCGATACACTACAAGAAAAAACATATGTTGTCTTTATAAAATGAGCGTATATCTGATATTTCTTATTTTGGGTAATTTCTTTGTGCGTTAATTTTATAAGAAACCGATTATTGCAAATATTTGCAATAGTTAAATTAGCTGTTCCAGCATCCAGATCTAAAAATGTGTTGTACTCAGTTAATCCGCATATACTTTTTCTTCACGCATGTATTTACCATAGGTCCAAGTGACAATATGTGATATCTTATTTTTCATACTCAACTAGCTTATTATGTTAAGGGTGGATTATATAGAAGGCTTGGTTTACACATTAGAAAAGTAAATGGTATATTGTGTTTGTGTATGTTGGCATTCCAGTAGAACATATAATGAAAAGATAACTTCACATTAAATAATCAAATATCTATACGGTGAAACTAATAATTATACTTATAATGTTTTGGCGTGATGTTTTATTATTTTATTAATACGCAAGACAAGATTCATGTTGCAAAAGTGTGTTGGATCATACTCGATGAAGCAACATCTAACTACGTTTTTGCAAAAGAATGCTTGGGTAACAATATTTCTAATACATGTTAGCACCACGTACCCGTAGCAAGTACAATCGGTTTTGATCATTTCTCGATTTGTTCCGTCTAATGCTACTCCAAAAACCTAGTACAATCGGTTTTGATTCATTTCTCGATTTGTTCCGTCTAATGCTACTCCAAAAACATTATTTTCAAATACGAACATTTGTATGTTCTAGAGGACTCATTGTTTGGTGGCATGTTGTTTCATAAACTTCTATCTGTTCTAACTATTTACTTTTTCTAATTCATGTACTATATATAACCCTTATATAAATACACACCAGCATAACTACCTTGCATTATCCCACTGTTTACAGCTATACACTTTCATAGGCGCTTAAAAATTTAACTATCTTGCATTATCCTATTGTTAACAGCCAAGCATCTTCATAACTACTTAAAACTTTTATGCCATGCTGTGATTAAAATTGAACATGCACACTTCCATTTCATAATGTGTTTGCAACAGCTTTGCTAAAATCATTTTACAGCTTTTGATACATATATAGGCTTATATCTTAACATTTTACTACTATGCAGAACGATGGCGATTAGTAGTAGTTTGAACACTATATCAGAAGACAAGGGACAAATGATTTCGACCGCGACAGAAATTGTAACTGTTGCATCTTTAAAGCCTACTCACTACAAAAATAAGTTAGAAGATGGCCTACTGATCAAGGCTGATCTTAGTGACATTCATTGAAGCGACTCGCAACTTGCTTTGAGAATTAATCGTTCGTCCTCAACCTTGATTTACCCATTAAGCTGTTTTATCTAAACTCAACAATAACTCACATCAAGAAAAAATATATTACATAGCATAATTGGATCTTATGTGCCAGAGTGTTCATTTTATAATTCAGAACCTATTCAAATTAGTTTTGCGCCCAATATGATAGAAATACAAGTTGATGAACTTACGGGTCATAACGGGTCAAAGGTGTCGAAAAATACCCACGAACTTTCTAAATTGTCCCGACTTGATCAACGAACTAATTTTCGTTCCGATTAGACCAACAAACTTTCAAATATTGTTCCGATATCACCCATATGATAAAATTTTACCGACACGTGGCAGTTTTCTTCCACGCTGGTACCGGTTTTTTTTAATAATCATGTCAATTCCATATCAGCATTCCACCCATAAAAGTCAAGTGAGACCTACTTTTTTTTTCTTTTTTTCTCTACATAATTAAATAAACAAAACATATCATATACATACACACTTGTGTTTGTCATCTCTTAAATCAGTTACGATCTGTTCAACCGACTCTCCACATTTTTCATTCATTCATCGCCATTTTTAAATACTAGTTAATTAAATCAATAACAACAACCAGTTTTATTTATTTAATAATAATGATGATGGCGAACGTATCATCATCATATTCTTGTTATAATTCATCGTGTGCTACTTTATCACCTTCAACTAATCGATCTGCTACCTTGTTTTTTGCAAACATATATAAATACACACCAGCATAACTACCTTGCATTATCCCACTGTTTACAGCTATACACTTTCATAGGCGCTTAAAAATTTAACTATCTTGCATTATCCTATTGTTAACAGTCAAGCATCTTCATAACTACTTAAAACTTTTATGCCATGTTGTGATTAAAATTGAACATGCACACTTCCATTTCATAATGTGTTTGCAACAGCTTTGCTAAAATCATTTTACAGCTTTTGATACATATATAGGCTTATATCTTAACATTTTACTACTATGCAGAACGATGGCGATTAGTAGTAGTTTGAACACTATATCAGAAGACAAGGGACAAATGATTTCGACCGCGACAGAAATTGTAACTGTTGCATCTTTAAAGCCTACTCACTACAAAAATAAGTTTGAAGATGGCCTACTGATCAAACTATCTTAGTGACATCATTGAAGCGACTCGCAACTGCCTTTGGAATTTAATCGTCGTCCTTAACCTTTGATTTACCATTAGCTGTTTATCTAAACTCGATATATTACATAGCATAATTGGATCTTATGTACCAGAGTGTTCATTTTATAATTCAGAACCTATTCAAATTAGTTTTGCGCCCAATATGATAGAAATACAAGTTGATGAACTTACGGGTCATAACGGGTCAAAGGTGACCATTTTTAGAAAACATACATTCAACGCCTCATTCTAAGCATACATCTTATTAGTCATTGCGTTCCTCGCCAAAGTGTATTTCAAAAGGAGAAATTCGGCAAGCAGATTTAAAGAAAGCTAATGTGGCTGTTAACTAGTATAAAAGAATATTAAAGGTCGTGTTCCGGTAGCTACAAGTGTTGGATGTATTATACTTTATATGGTACGCTAGATAATTTGAATTGCAAAGCCAATATGAGCATCAATTCGGAAGTGGATTATAAGCCGACTTTTGAAAGAAATTATGGTCACGATGAAAAAGACTTGACGCATGTGCCTAATAGTTCTATCAACAAACTAGAATATGTAGAAAAACATTTTAAAATTATTTTTTAGTTGTATCGAGTTCTTTAGGATTTAGCCTATATTTTTTGTTCTTAAATTTGTAAGGTTTATTATGATTTTCATATTTTTCTACCTTCTTACCACAAGGGGTCAAGGTAATTACATGATTGTGGTCGATAAGTTCAATTGTGCTTCCTTTTGTCTAAAGTATTTGGTTTCCGTTTCAGGATGTGTGTTGTCTCAATGGTTTCTCATTTGCCATGATGGTACTTATCTTGACGAGGTATGTCAGCATTGTCAACTTTAGCTTTACGTGTAGCATTTTTATTACGGGGTACTTATTAGTTCATAGTAAATTAAATTTACTTTTACCCAGTTTTTTACCTACTCTCATTAGAGCACAGTACTACAAACCTACTGTTATAAACTTATTGTATTGATCCATACAAATATTACATACAGAAAGATCATCATAAGCAAATCTTGACAATGGAGCATGCTGTCTATATGATGCTCTAAACAAATCATCCGAGCAAAGTTGGCATAAGTAATCTTAACCGTGTTTGTTGGCGCCAATAAACATGATTACCCAATAAGATATCCATATGTCTATAGTGGCCAATTAAACCTAATGTTACCTATTACCCAACTGTATAATACAAATACTTACAATCTGCGTATTTTATTTTATCAGAACGTGGTTCAGCAGAGGCTAGAGCGGAAATGGTGTGGTTGTGTGGTTAAATCTCCAAAGAGAATAATTGGGTTTAATTGAACAAGCTTATGAAAATTCGTCGATCTTTTGTTAAATTTATGGCTACATTTACTTAAGAATAGTCCTTCAAATAAGTTTCAAGGATGTTAACGGCCACGTACTTACATTTTCTGCTGCACAGGTTTACCAAATTTGCAATTCCGTCCACCATAAACGAACGTCAAAGCCCGCGCCCCGCAGCGGAGCGCGGGTAAACCAACTTGTTCTTTGACATTAAACCGAAGTAACTAACCCACGATATTAAATCATTTATTGTTACATCAAACATAAACGAAATACATTACTAGACCTGACCAAACAGTGCCCATTTATTTTGTTGAAAAACAAGATAACCCACTAATGGAACCATTTCCATATATAACACACTATAAAATTAAAACACTCCGTATCAAAGCTAAACATGTTGAGTCAAGATGACTTAGTAAGCTTCAGGATGAGCAATGGCATATGCCTCGAGGGTCTTGAAGGTGTTCTTAAAGAATTCTTTGAATTGGTTAAGAGTCTCTTCAGTTGGTTTAGCATCACCTTTGCACTTAAGGACGACACTGTGCTTGAATACAGCTCCTCCATCAGCAGAAGGAATGAATTTTATATGATGAGTGGCTGAGTCTAGTATGCCCAACAAAGTATCACCTTCAAAAACCGTGTAGGTAACGCTAAAGTTGCTTGCGTCAATGGCATCAATCTTGTGCTTTCCAGATGTGTATGGGACGGCTGTGTACATGCGTTATAAAAACATTAGGGAACAATAAGTCATTTGATAGATGATTTTTTAAGTTAAGGGATTATAGTTAATTAGCATTAAACGTAATTTAACTACTTATTTAATATACTTACCATCACCGTATGTAGTGCTCTTGATGCTTCCAACACCACCATCACCTTCGATGAGATTGATGGCTTTAAAAGTTTGAGGTTCAACCTTAGGTGCAAGGGTGTCGAAGTCATGAAAAAGCTTGAAAAGTTTATCAGCAGAAAGTGAAGAACTTACTTCAATCTCACTGTTAATGACAGACATTATCAACTATTTAATGAGAACGTCTGTATATATGTAAGAAGATAGAATGAGTTTTTGTTGTGATGAACTATGAGTGAACACAGAAGTATTTATAGGGTTTAAGGGTTGGCGCTACCGTTCTTTCAGGTGTACATAAAAGTCGCTAGTCATGAAAATTACATAATTCTAATTTACATTCCATTGTTGACTAAGGCACCTTATCTTATTTTTGTCAAAATGAGAAACAAGATAGACTTTTACTACTGCTATACGTTTGTTGTTTTAAGCATCAAAGTTCAAAACCTAGCTATATTACGCATCTCTTTCCCAAATAAACTAATCAGGTAGCCGGTATGTTCTCAGTTAATTGTGTAAAGTTTAAACTACCACATGCTGTGCTACTATCAATCTATTTTATATTTATAAAAAAGATTTCCAATCTAATTAATTACGTATGTATATTACGCAGTCTTAAAATTATTTTTAACAGAAAAAAACACGTGATTTAAGAAAAATAAGACAAATACACTCATTTATCAATCATATATCATCCTCTCTACTAAACTTTTTTTTAATTAATTGATTAAAATAAAAAGTGAACAATTATTTTGAAACGTCTTAAAATAAAAATATGAACAATAATTTTAGAAGAAAAGAGAATATAATTTGAAGTAAAGAATTTAGATTAATTATGCAGCTATATACAATAAGTTGGTTCTTTTTTGACTGATTTGTTATAAAATCATTATTGTGTTCATACTTGTGTTAGAATTTCCATGTGTCCAGTATTTGAGAACTCACGACTCATTTTTCTAGACCGACTTATTTTATGAGTATCCGTCAAATATGAAATTCTTAGTTTTTTATTTTAGTCTTTTGTTTTGTCTAAAATCAAAACGAGAATAGTTCTAGACGTAACAATTTTTCTTTACCAGAGACATAGTTTATGTTAGTTTGGTCCAAGTCTCATTGAGTGTTTATACTCTGATAGCCTTGATTTATATAAGTCGAACAAGAATGTTATCGGTCTTATTAGTCGCAATTAATATTGTTAAGTAATAGGCTAGTCGGGTAAACGGGCTTGAATTGTAATATAATATTGTCCATGTTTTGGGCTCTTAGAGGGTGTTTCTTTTTTGCTTAATATCCTAGATGAAAAAATTTCTTAATGCAAACAGGAAAAAAATTGTTTCTTTTTTGCTTAATACGAAAGTAAATCCTGTTTCTAAAAGAGTGTTAAAAAGAAGGTTGTTTCCATCCAGGATCCTGTATCACAAATTAACCCACACATCTTTCTTTTATTCTTTCTTCTCCTAACATAACCCACTTGTTTTTAACATCTTCGGCTCTACCACATCTACTTCCTATAACATACCACTTTAATCCGCCGTCTTACTCCCCATGCTAACCATTGAATTGTCGTATTTACTATTTTGATCTCTCCAACATGTTTTTTTATGTCGACTTCATTACCTCATCTTTGTATATATATAAAACTGCATAAAAGTTACTGGTTTTTTTCTCCTTTAAATTCCCTATTTAGATAGACTTGTCTTAAGTTTTTGGAAATTTGTAGTAATTGAAGATTGATTATGTATCATTTATACTTGATTTTTGATTCTTTTGGTTTTCAATACGAGACCATTGCTCTATCTTAGATTTTAAAAACAAGGGTAAATCAGCCATTTAGGTTTTTGAGATTCTCATTCAGGATGGGAAAAAAACAGGATATTTTCAGACAAGATTATTTCCAGACAGGATTATTAATCTAGACAGAAATTATTTCCGGACAGAAAAAAAAAGAAACAGCCCCTTAGCCCACTTTAAGCCAAGCCCGACCCAATTAGAAAAGCCCATACGCCATATATTGGTTAAGGGTATAAATAGAACCATCTCCACACATGAAGAGGGTGTTGGTTACATTTACTTTCATTTATAACTCATCAAACTTCTCTCTAATCTAATCTTTCTCTCTTGTTTCTCTCTCTATTTTTCTATTTTTCCTTTATCTCTCTTTTAGCTTATTACTTATTGGTATGACTTATTGGTGTGATATGGGTTAAGTTTTGGGATAACATGTGGTATCAATCGCCAAGGGGTGTTTAGTGCTTGTTTTGTGGTTAATAAGCTCAAATTCGTGGCTTATTTGTTCAAAAGTTTGGCTTTTTGAAGGTTTATAGTCTTGTTCTTGGTTCTCTTTGATCTTGACATTTGTGATGTTAAAGTTCATGTTTTTATAGTTGCTATAGCCTTCTAGTACCAAGTTGTGCAAAAGAAACCAAGCAAAAACGTTCAAAAGGGTGATTTTTAGGTGTTTTTAAGTGAAAACCCACATTTTTCAAAGTAGAGAGTTAAGGTAGTGTAGCAGAGAGTTGTCAACCGTACTGTGTTAGAGAGTTGTCTTTTTGTGCAGGTACTGTAGCAGAGAGTTCAAGTACTGTAGCGGCGAGTTAAGGTATTGTAGTAGCGAGTTAAGGTACTGTAGCAGCGAGTTAAGGTAGCGAGTTAAGGTACTCTAACAGCGAGTTAAGGTACTGTAGCAGCGAGTTAAGGTACTGTATTAGAGAGTTAAGGTAGCGAGTTACAGGTACATTGAAGACAAATTTCTAAGGTCAAAGTCAAACGTCATGCTGCCCAAATCTTCTCAAAGTAGCGAGTTGTCAATGACACTAGCGAGTTAGGCAGTAAAAACAGCGAGTTGGAGCAGCGACTTAGCATAGCAAGTTACAGGTTTTTTTGAAGATCTTTCTCTTAGCTAGTTGGGAAAAGAAACTCTGCCAAAATTTCTTCTTGTTAGCGAGTTGACAAGTCTTTCTACTAGCAAGTTGAACTTAGAGAGTTAGTTCATCTCCATAGCGAGTTGGGAGACTGTTTTTGGACTTTGGACTTTAATTAACTGTAAACCGTTGGATTTAAAACGTTAGATAATTACTCAAACATCAAACTTTAACTTCAAATCAATTATTCATTCACGGTTGTTCTATTGATTTTGTAAAATCCCGACAAGTAATTCTTTCTCTTCTCGGTTTTAATCATAGAGTTGTAAAATCCCGTGGAAGTTAATTGAATTCATTTTAAACCACAATCCAATCAACACTTCATAACACTTAAGATCCGATATCCATTCACAACTTCATCATAATGTCAAATACCAATAACAATTTGTAAACTCAAACATCAAGTGTTCTTTACAATGACACAGTTTCTTCGTGTTTAACTTCTAAAGTTTAAGAGAAGGCACAACTTTCAAGAAGTAAATGCATGGACAGTCTTAGAGAAGTCAAGTCACAATTCAAGTTTCTCTCAAAAACTTTACAAGATTTTGGTACCATGCCTATCTTCAAGAGAACTTTATCTCAAGACTTGAATTTACTAGAACAACATCTTACCAAAGATATACTTTCTCAGACTGATTGCAAGACTATTTTGACAAAACTCAGAACAACGTTTGAAAATACTTTCAATTCAGAATTCAAAGAGCGTATGCAGAAATATACAAGATTTGATGCTCAATCCTTCAAAGATGCAATGATCTGTAACATGGATTCCATTGGGAAATACATGCTTGAGATAATTCTTCATCAACAACGAACTCCACAATTGTTGAAACAAAAGAAGTTGATGCAGACACAAGAAGATCATTCAAATCCAATTCCAGCATTGAATGTTGATTCATTGAAAGTTGATTTAGTTGTCATACAAAACACTTGTTCTGAGAAAGAAGACAGTAATTCAGAGACTGCATCCAGCAAATCAGTAAAAGAAAGCAGCTTGGATTCTGCAACAAAAGATGTACATGCAATCAAATACAAGATGTCAAAAGCAAAAGAAAGATGCATGGCATATTTTCGATCTCTTCATTCACACCTTCAAGTTCTTTCTAAAGAAGACTTAAAAGGCACTCGCATCGAACATGGATTCAAACGAGCATTCATGTCACTCTTTGGTCAAGATCATGATACTTTTACAAGTACAATGTTTCTCAACGTAGACCAACTACAAAAGAACTCTTGACAAAGATGATTTTTCCCAAGATGGATGGATCCATGATAAGCCTTTTGGTTATCAACAGCAGTTCAGAAGTTTATCGCTTCACAGTTTTCCTTGGATTATGATAGTTAAATGACAGACAAGTACTTTGTTGAATACACTAGAATCGAGGTTAAACACTTCAGAAATACACTACTTCAACACATGGGTAATGTCAAGAAGTCCGTTGCTGAAAGAACACGTCATCAAAGACAGTATGATAGACGGGTGAATAAAAGAAGAGCAGACGCACGAGGAGTAAGATTGATACGGGTAAAGCAGTAATGATGATTTGGCTTGTCAACAGAAAGCAATTTACAACATCAGAAGTGCAAGTGACAACAGAAGTGTCAGGGATGATACAGATGCTGTAATGCAGATATCAGACTCATTTCTGACGAAGAAGCCATATGGATGAGGTATGATGGACTGCTGAATGTAAATTTTGCTATAGGTCAACAGGCATACCGAGAACTAAAATCATTAAGAGGTTGGGTTGACAATATCCTGAACAAAAAAATTGTTTAAACAAGTTAAAGTCCTCTGCTTGACTTCATCACCTAATAACCAGACAATGATACTCAAAAACAATCACCGAGTTGATAATATTTTACTCAAAAAGACCGTTGCCCAATTTCAAAAAGATTTTTCAAGAATGAAAGCACATTGTATTGCTCTTGAACTTAAATATCAAAATCAAGCTTTAAAATCGGGGCAACATGGTCAAATTTTGAATGAAACAAGTAATAAAGCCAAGATTAAAAAGGAAATTGATGTACTTGAAACAATGAACATCGAATTAGAACATAGTGTGGCTAAATTACGTAAAGAAAATGAGACTTTGAAAAAGCATTACAAAGATTTATTTGATTCTATTAAAATTACGAGATCTAAGACTATAGAACAGACAACTTCTTTGCTTGCTAATAATGCTGATTTAAAAGCCCAGATTCAGGAAAAGGTTTTTGCAATTTCTGCTTTAAAAATGACTTAAGGAAGTTAAAAGGAAATAGTGTAGATACTAAGTTTGCTAAAACATCAGTCTTGGAGAAATCGGTTTTACAATCACTAAGAAACCAATCAGTTGTTAGACAACTGAATGCGTTTAAATCTGAAAGGCCTCAAATGTCAAAACCACGGTTTGCCTCCCAAGTTGATGTGAATAACAATTTGTCAAGACCAGTAACTCAACACTATTTGCCTAAGAGAAGAGAATCCGTTTTTGCAAAACCTGATCATATGATTGCATCTAGCGAATCTAGGAATAGTTCTAAGAACATGTCAAGATTTAGTTCAAATGACATGGTTCATAATCACTATCTAGATGAAGCTAGAAAAACGACACAAGAAAGAGATAGGAACTCAAAAACTAGTGTGATGTCTTCTGCTAGATATCAAAGCACTGCTGATGGTAGCAAACCAAAACCTAGGAGCAACAATCAAACACCTAGGAGTTTGCCTGTATCTAAGAGTAGTTGCGTAACAATAACGGTTGTGCCCAAAGTAGATCACTCTAAGAGTTCTAATTCTTTCTTAGATTTCAAACAATTTGTTTGTTCTACATGTCATAAGTGTGTCTTTAATGCAAATCATGATGCTTGTCTAACAAAACTCCTGAAGGAAGTAAATTCACGTGCTAAGATTCAATCCTATAAGACCAAAAACAGTAACAAACTCGTAGATCAACAAAATCATACTCAGAAACCTGGTAGGCAGATCTTTACAAGACATAGGTTTTCTACTAATAAGGCTTTCGCTGTGTATGAAAAAACATCTCCTAGATCTGATATAGGTGAAAACCCACAGGTAGAATTTTTAAATTTGTTGGTCTTAGGTGGATTCCTACAGGAAAGTTATTCGACTCTTGCTCAAGCAAGGTTGACAGTGAACCCACACACGGTTCAAATGTAGATATCCCTAATATTCATGAAAGCAAACAAACTCTGGATTTAAGTGCAGGTACATTAATCAATGTTTAGAAGGACCAAAGTTTTGATTTAAGTGCAGGTACCTTATGTAATGTCAACAGGGAAAATCTCAGAGTATGGTTGCTGAAAAAGCTGATATCTCAAAAACCATTATCAAAGTGGATTCACAAATGATGATACAGAAAGATGACGTTTGATCACAACAGATCAAGCCTCGAACCTTAATGTCAAATGACGTTTGAACACATCAGTTCAAGCCTCGATCCTTAATGTCAAATGATATTTGAACAAAACGGTTCAAGCCTCGCTCCACAACCTCAACAAAAGTTCCTAAAGCAGATTGATAGTCATGATGTCAATGACAGAGTTGGAAAGTCTATTCGGTTCTTCGTTCGACGAATATTTTAATGGAGAAAATCAAGTTGTTTCAAAGTCTTCCGCTGTTACTACTGCTGATGCATCTGATAAACGTCAACAACAACCTGATTCAACTTCATCTACTTTAACTCTAGCAACAACTGTCTCTGCTGATGGAAACTTCGACTTGTAAATATTTTTATTTCGATTTATAAATATTTTTGAATAAAAAGAAAAATACAAAAATATAAAATCAACAAAAAGAAAATACAAAAATATAAAATCTAGAAAAACAAAATATAAAATCAGAAAATTTCAAAAAATACCAAAAAGAATCTTCTCGACATGTCTCTTGAAATCGATAACATTTACGTACCCAGAAATGTTGATTAACATCGACACGGGCGTGTAAATGAAGTTCGAGCATGTAACACCCCTAAAATCTGGTATGCAGCGGATAAAACAACAAACAACCCAACAACACCAACCCACCACCCACCAAACCACACGCCCCACACACCCGCACCCCACCACACTCCCAAGCCAACCCTTCATATGACACAGTCCCTGAACCGCCCCTTGGGTCCCCCTAAATCCCCATCAAAACCCCCCCAAACATTCAAACACACCCCACCCAAAAACAAAAAACCACAACATTTTAAAGACTTATGTACACATCAATGTCAAAAAAACCCCCCTTTTTCCCGGGAAACTCGACCGAATGTCATAGGGAACTTTAGTGCGCTTACTCTAAAAATAGAAGAGAAGTCTTCTATCATGGTTTTTAAAATCGTTGAACATAATTTTTCAAAAAAGAACTTTCAATGTCAAATTGTCTACAATATAATTTGTGGTATTTTTCCATAAAAAGTAGTATTCGTTAAAATTGTGTGTTCAACACTCCCTTCCTCGAATAAGTTTAAAAAATTGTGGTACGTAGAATGTCATCTTATGTGAATCAATTTCTGAGGGGGAGCTTTTTAAAACAAAAGCCTTTTAATGTGTTGGGTACATATCATAAATGTCAATTTTATGTATCCAAACACATTTTGTGAAATTAAAATGTGGAAACTTATAATGTCAATTAATAATATGCATTGTTCACTGAGGCATCTCACTCCGTCTTTAACATTTTGTGGTGTCATATCAATTTTTCATTTCAATATCAAGTTTTAATAAATATTGGTATCCCACATATACTGTTGAAGGGGAGCTATCGAAAACTGAATTCATGCAATATCGTGGTATAATTTTTCTCCCCATGGAATTTTTCATGTCAAATTTTAATCAATTGGTATTTCAAATACTAAATGTTATTTCAAATACTAAATGTTTTATTATTTAAAATAAGGGGAGAAAATGTGATATAGAAGAATGTGATCTTTAAGACTCTAAGTGCAACTCTTTCCTTCATGTGCTAAACAATTTCGAATCTCAGAGCACATGTGTAGGGGGTATTTGAAAATAACAATGTCAGAAAATAGTTTTATGGTTCGATCTCATACCCAACAACCTATTAATTTTACGACGATTCTGAAGTCATAAGGTGGTTAGGTTAGGAATAAGTCCTACGATCCAACCAGAACCGGAGGGATCTACCCAAGGACATCCCATAGTTAGAAATAGCAGTCTTTAGGTATGATTGGAGATGAATGTGTATAAGGGGAAAATGCCGACTAAGATTGAGCTAACTCTGGAACAATCACAACAAGGTGTTAGTAATGACGTCTTGGTAAGCATTGAAGGGGTTGAAGAATGAAAAAGAAATGTATGGATAAAGGGTGAAAATAAAGAAGCCCTCCAAACACCTTAGGCAGAAACCGGATCAATACATAATCTATCAAAATCACAATGATGATTGTTGATATTGAAGAAAGTCGTCATGGACCCAGTGATGCAATGCACAACCCTTCCCATATATTTAAGTTTCTCTCAAAAGAAACTTTGTCTCATTTGTCACGGAGATACACACGTTATCTATTGACATCTCACTCCGAGATTGTTGATATTGAATAGGTGGCAGTATGCTCCAGCCTCCGATTACTAAAACCAAAGTGCTCAAATCGAGTCTAGAGCCAGAAGAGATCATCAAATTAAAAAATCTCATTAGGACACAATGTCAAAATACACTTGTTGAACACCATAAAGTTCACAAGTTGTAACAAAGAGTCCTACGCATTATCCTTGAGATCTTGCCAGAATATCCGAGTGATTCTTAAGTATTCACAGTGAAGATGGAAATTCTGCTTGAGCCAACATCAAACAAGCTCTTGGTAGGTGACTTGCAAGATTCTATATGAATCAAGCTTGTGATAACTGGATATCGATTTTGGTCCAGTAAATGAATTGACGACTTAATCAGAAAGATAGTAACTATTTGATTCACTCTTACCGTGTTGTCTGCTTTGAGACGTTCCGGTAATGAGAACAAGAAAGCATGGTGAATCTAATATATATGTGTTAGAAGATCTTACGCTTTGAGTTGGAAACCCTGTCAAGGAGATTCTTTGAATCTACCTGATCACAAGTATAGTATTTATACTATAAAACGGGGAACCGGAGGTTAATGCAACCGAACTCAAGATGAATGACAAAGCCAAATTCATCTTTTATTGCTAACTGTTTTATTTCAGGATTAGACGACGATGTTGCAGCCTCATTCTAGCGAAGTCGGATTCATAAACCATATGCTCATACTCAAGCTTTTAAAGTCAATCATTCAACAACAACACTATTGATTCTAAACTTCCTCGCTATCAAAGATCCTTAAAGTTAAATAAAGAATCGTCTATTGGGGAAGATTGTTAGTCGTATGAATATAAATGAGTCAAACAAGAATGTAACAAGTATGAGCATGTTGGTCAAGAGCACAAGTTGATCAAGAAAGTCAAATTAAGATGATTCAAGTCAAGGAAATGACGCAAGATAAAGATCTCAAGAACTCAAAGTCAAAAGATAGAGGCTCAAGATCAAGATCACAAAGCATGAATGAACAAAGCCATTACAAACAAGCAAAGACTAAGACTGAAGATAAACAAGGCAAAGCATAAACATCAAAAGTCATATCTTCAACATCGGGGAGACAATGATAAAATAAGACAACCTCCTACAAGAATGTTATCAATCGTACAAGAACGTAAACATAAAAGATCAAGTCATTCACATCTTTAAAAGAAGAACTTAAAGAAGACCTCAACAGTGGAGGAGTTTGAAGAAAGAGACCTCAACATTGGGGGAGATTGTTAGCCTTAATTTATATAAGTCGAACAAGAATGTTATCGGTCTTATTAGTCACAATTAGTCTTGTTAAGTAATAGGCTAGTCGGGTAAACGGGCTTGGATTGTAATCTAATATTGTATATGTTTTAGGATCTTAGCTCGCTTTAAGCCAAGCCCGGCCCAATTAGAAAAGCCCATACGCCATATATTGGTTAAGGGTATAAATAGAACCCTCTCCACACATGGAGAGGGTGTTGGTTACATTTGCTTCATTTGTTGTATGTGTAACTCACCAAACTCTCTCTTCTAATCTAATATTCTTGTTGGAATATGTTAGTTGGATTAGCACCTATACGACTAGAAATGTGTGAGCCTATTGGGGGCACACACGTTAAGACACGAAGAGTACGTTTATTATGTATTTGATATATATAACTCGTTTATATTTATTAAATATATAATATGTTTCACGAAATATATTTAAACGGTCGTTAGTTTCCGTTAGACGCTTAACTAACTTTATATATCCGTTAAATAAAAAAAGAGAAGGGCTTAAATGGTCGAAACAGAAACTCTTGTCCTCCTCCTAAAAGTGGCAGATTTTGGAGGATTCTAGAAAGGGATTTGTGTGAACATTATAGTGATAATGATGAGTGTTTAGGATAAGATGGAAGAGTTGTGATAAGCTTAAGACTTGAAGTTTATCTTCAAAGTTTTATTGTTATCTACAACTAGGGGTTGAGGTGCTATATAAACACCCCATACATCTTCTCATAAATTCGTCTGATTCACAAAGTCACACACAAAAGAAAATCATACTACATACAAAAGTAATCCCTGCTTGTTTTACTTTTCTCAACGTTCGACTACAAAAGCAAAACAAGATTCTATGTATATACTATTATAGTGTATCCTAGGCTACCTAGCATACTATATATAATATATAGAGCACTGTTTCAATTGTTCTTGTATACCATTCAAACGTAATATAAATACTATCTTGCATTCGATTGGTTTAAATGCAAGATCATGAACACTTGTTGTTTGGTATTCGGTTCGAGAAACAAAAGTAACACTTGATGTTTGAGACGTGAAGTGACGACTAGCATCGTGACGTACTTGTTCGACGTGTTGTGTGAGCAACCGTATAGGTGGTAATTTAACCACTTTGTTTCATTAGCATTTGATTCTTCAAGAGGTATGACTTCTTTATGTTTATTGTGTGTTAATCATATGTACCAAACTTGATCCATATCCGCTGCGTACTCGTGGTTGTTAATGGTTAATAGTTATTAAATCCCATAGTGGCATCACGAGCCAACTCGTTTGGTGTTTTATGGGTTACACACATATTAAACACGCTAGGGCTGCATGAAATCTTGATTTATTTATTGTTTTATTGGAAAATTATGGCAACGACATGCAATCCTTGCCATAAATAATGAATAAACACCTAGAATCAATGATAATGTTACTTGATAATAAAAATAGATTAAAATTAAAAGTTAATTAAGCTGCCATGTTATTCTATTCTTGATTTATCTCGGCCTTAAGACTCACGCAATCATGCTATATGATGGATGTGGCGATCTAGGTACTTTAGCAGAAAACCTAGTGAGAATCTTATGGTTCTCCAATTGGGGAAGACTCTTTTGAGAACTTGAGACATTATATGATTTACTGCTTTCAATATAAGAGTTTGTCTTCAATTCTACTCTAATTTTCTGTCTGTTTTAATTGCTTATATGTGATATGCCATGTGATGCTCAATATTTGCAAATAGACTTTATGAAACTCTTAAAAACAGACTTATACTTATAGAGAAATTTGGATTGAATATGTCTAATATTACACACATGAGTATACTCCTTGTGACCAGTTATGTGTTATTTGTGAAACGGTGGTGTTAGGAAATATTGTAAAGTACTGCTGGCAGATAACAAAGTACTGTTAGTGATATTAAAGTACTGTCGTTATGTTAAAGTACTGTTAGTTATAGAAAAGTACTGTTAGCAATATCAAAGTACTGCTTATAACAGTTTTAGAGTTTTAGAAGGATTGTACTATGAGAAGATAAGCATGACAGGTTGTAAGCCCAATAGGGTTAATCCTTGATGTCTATAAAAAGACCCCTTGAAAGGCATAGTTAGACACGAGAACAAGTACGAGTCTTAGAAGAAGTATTAGCGATTAGTATTGTTAGTGTTTAGGGATCTGCAAAGTTAGGCAGGTTCAAGGTGTGATAATAAAAGTAATCTTTTGATTATTGCTGTATGTTCTTCTTAATATTATCAATTAGATTCCGCATAGTTGATAGTATTCAGTGTCAGCGTTTCATAGTTATTATCTTGGATTTATTCAAGGTGGTAATATTCTTTACAAGTTAAAGGTTCAACATATTAGAGTACATCGATCCTACAATATTTATATATATAGTTCCATTATTATGAGTTTATTATCTTAAGGGTTAAAAAATAACAAGTTTTATTTGTATCGTTAATTTGTAACTAGTTTATTTTTCGGGCAAGTCAACAAGTGATGGTGACAAAAAAAAATAATGAACATATGATAATCACGAAAGAAAAAAACATCACATATATTTTATTTCAATACTTAAAGCAATACAAAGAATAGGAAATACAATGAAAATATAAAATGCTAAAAGAAAGAAAAAATCTCCATGCGAGACTGGAAAAATCATGCTAAGAGGTCTGTTTTTCTACTGAGAATAGTGCAGTATTTATAGCCAGAAATCCCTAACGGTCAGCTGGTGGCGGTCCCAGATATATTTGGGGGCCGCCTAGCCACTTAGGGGGCTGCCTTTATACTAACGCTTTGAGTTTTGTCCTTTTGTGGGGAAGGTTTATCCTGGTGAGTTGTATTTAGTTTTGGGGGAAAATCTTAATTCAAATTTATATTAATAAATAAAACATTATTTTTATTTAGCAAAACTATTTTGTGTAATTTTATAAAAT
>BQNB010099618.1:0-24886 GCA_026074375.1 Tanacetum coccineum | reverse complement strand
AAATATTTAAGGTCAAAGTTGAGAGAGAAAGACTTAGAAAGTCAAAAGTGGACAATAATTTTGGGACGGAGGTAGTAACTATTATAAAATTCATCATCGATGTGCTTTTTAAAATTTTTGTCCCGAATCTATATCGTATCACAATACTAGGGAGCTTCATATTAATGGGTTTCATCTTGGTATTACGTTCTGACTTGTTGGGTTTATGATTTAAAGTGCCCTAGCTCCTCAAATGTTTACTCAATGACCTCTGAATTATGATGGCCTGAACGGTGATACAATATTCCATAATAATTCAATCAAAGATGATATTCATTATAATGTAAAACATATTCAATCAAACTAAGACTTGACATATTACCACAGGTTGCGTGTGACGAAGTCGTTACTTTCATTTCATATACCTTTGCTATCACTCAGATTTCCCTATACTGGTAAGGTGAGTTCATAGCCTCGCATTTCAATCTTTTAAATTTTTCATAAACCCGCAAGGGGGATACATGCTATAAACCATAAATGCAATTATTTCTATATGCTGTCCTAATTTATTATTGCCTAAGTAACTATTTTTCCTTTAAGTCCCCAATATCATGAACCGTTAATTACTCTACGGAGTGAGCGCGAATGTTGTGAATAGATCTATTTAGGATTGGCCTCCCTGTTGGTGTACCCAGTTATACCAGTAACCAATTGCACACCATTAGAATATAATTTGTGGGTGTTTTAGCAAAGGCACCCGTTGGGGCTATAACGTATCAAATATATCCCAAGGCTTCGGATTCATGAGCTAATGGCAATAATATTTATTTTATAACGGGTGTATAACAACATAACCAAATATCGAATTTGCATTCAAATTATTTAACTTAAACCTATGAATATCACTCAACCTTTGTGTTGATTTTTTAGCATGTTTTATCTCTGGTAATTAAGCAACTTATGGCACGGAGTGGCAAGGACTTGAAGATGGCAAAACTGTTATCATTCAAACTTTGTGTTTTAGATTTTGGGACCTTTCGTTTGTAAAAACTCTGATGAAATAATGAATGATAACTAAATTTTCAAAAACGACTCTTTTTTATTCGTTTTCTATGATTATGACTATGGTACCTTGAAGTAATACCCCAGATTAGCTTCCGCTGCTATATGTAAAAATAGGGGTGTTACAAAATGGGCCTCTTAACAGTTGAATGCGCTGTTTTAGAAAGATATGACATTGGTCTAGCAGCATTCACTGTTGTTTTTGAGTGAGCAGCATTAACTTATCTAGCAGTATTAATTGATACTAAACCAGACTTCATTAGTACTGCTCTTGGAACTAAGTTATTTTTAACACAAGGGTGAGTCTTTTTAGCAAAGTTTTGATGATTCACCCTTTGGGAATTGTTCCAAACAGGTATTACCATCCTTTGTTTTTGAAACTGTTTTTGATGGTAATTGCAATCAACTTGCAAATGATCAAAGCTTCCACACACATAACAGGCCTTATTAAACATCTCAAAATTGCTTCCTAGTTTTTGAGACATCATATTGTTCCAATTTCTTTGATTGCCTCTTGGACTGTGAGTGTTTTGCCTATGTTGCTCAACTTGTTTAATAGTTTTCTTAGCAGTTTTTTCTTGTTTTTTAGATTTGACAAACTCTTTCTTAACAATACTAGGCCTAACTGTTTTTTCAGTTTTATGCTGAGACACATCCTCTTCCTCATCATCTGACACCAATTCTTCAATAATTGGGGCATCATCATTCTTCCTAACTACCTTAGGTTCTTCTTTACTAGACATAGCTTTACTGTTCTTAACTACATGCTCATTAACAAACTCATCTAAACCCGTAAAAGACAAGTCAGGTGTTGGAGGCATGAAATTTCCTGTGGAGGGAGGTGGAACTGCATTATAATTTTCATAGCCTAAACCTTTCTTGCAATTGTCAACTATCTGACACTCTATGAGCTTGTTTAAACTTTTAGATGCATGTTCAAATTTATCTACATTAAGTTGAATGCCATCTTTTTCTTTTTGAACTATTTCAAGCTTCTTCCTAAGCTCTCTAATAGTTATTTCTCCTATGTGAATTTCAAATTTTAAGCCCTTAATATCTTGTGAATAAATAGACTCATTTGCTTTATAAACTTCAAGTTTTTCTTCCACAGACTTTAATCTTGTCTTATAACCTAGAACCATTAACTCAAATTTCTTTAAATCTTTTAATAGTTGATCATTTTGAGATTTAAGAAGTTCAACAGTTTCCAAACAAGTTTTTGAACAAATAGAATCATTAGATACCTCTGAGTCAGGACTTGAAGGTGAGAAAGCCATGAGTCCATAATTAGGCCCTTCCTCTGCCTGATCACTCCAGTCATATCCACCAAGACCATCACATGACACCAAAGCTATGGAAGTAGATGTTTCCACAGGCACACTCCTTCTTGAGCTTTCCTTGTTCTTGTTGTCTTGATTTCTTAGAGCTCTGCACTCCCTAGCAAAATATCCCCTCTTATGGCAGTTATAGAACTCCACTTTGGACTTATCAAAGCCAATAGTCTCATTGTCATTAACAGTAAGCTTCCTTCCTGTATTCTTTAAAAATCTTCTTGCCCGCATAGTCAACATGGACATTTGCCATCTCAAATTCATCTTTTCCATGTCATCTAGATAGATTTGTTGCAAGTCCTCATGTATAAGTTGAGGACTATTTGGTTGACTAGCAAAGAATGCACAAATAACAACATCACTCAAGTTATCAATATATGTAGAGTTAGCAGTATTAACTTGAGTGCTAGCAGTAGAAACTCCATGAGCAATATTAACTGCTTCATTAGTGCTGCTAGTTGTTATTTGAAGAGGACACAAAAGCCATGTTCTGTATGCTTGAACTTGAGCTAGACATCCCTTTAAATTCTGGTTCATACACCTTGAGGTTGTTGTAGAGATCATCCATGCTCATTGTCTCCAAATCAGCTTTATTCCTCCACACAACAGCATGTGTGTTCCACTCAGGTGACAAACTTTTTAATAATTTCTGATTAACATCTTCTTGTGAAATCTTTTCATCCAAGATCTCTAACTGACTCACAAGATTTTGAAGCCTATCAAAAGTTTGATCAAGCATCTCTGAGCTTAGAGCAGTGAAGTTTTCATATTGCTGCTTTCAGAGATTCCTTTGAGTCTTTCTTGTAGCTGCATTCCCACCAAATCTCTTTTCAACAGCTTCCAGCAACTTCTTATCATCCTTTATACAGTTAAACTTTAACCGATGTTCATTGGGAATGCCCATTATTAAAGTACTTCTAGCTTTCACCTTTAATCTTCTATGAGCCTTTTCTTCAGTAGTTGTAATAGGCATCAATGTCACAACACCTTCTACAGTTGTTGTTTTTAGCAAGGTTGCATCATTATCTATGACTTCCCACAGTGCATAGCTATCATCTAGATATATTGTTCAATTCTCATCCTCCAGATCTCATACTCACCAAGTTTGAGCATTGGAACTTTGGATGCAACCATCATGTGTGCAGAATCTTGATCCATATCTTTTTTTTAAAAGATCTTGTGTATAAAAACAGGTTCTTCTCTTTTAAAGCTTTTTAACAAGCTCTGACACCACTTGTTGATCCCACTTCAATAGATCGAATTCCTTATGCTTGTTTAAGGTTTAGTTATATTAGATAAATCTAACACAACTATCGTAGAAACTTTGTTTGAATGTATTAAAGATTATGCGGAATCTAATCTTTAATATTAAGAAGAATTATCAATGAAACAGTAATTCAATGAACATACAATTCAACAAATAAGCTCCAATATTATTAATGATAATAATACGAATACTCTCAAAGTATTAGGGTTACAAATACCTTGAACCTATGAATTATACGTCTAATAATCTATCAAACTCTATGCCCTAGGACCTCCTTTTATACACCAAGGAGCCCTAGTCAGCTTACAATACTTTCATAAGTATCTAAAATCTTTTCTATAAACAACTATTTCATATAATATAAGCAGTACTAACTAGCAGCATTAACTTGATATTCACTAGTAGTAGTAACTTCAAGCATTTTTTCACTAGCAGCATTAACTTTAATTGAGCAGTCTTAACTTTGTACTAGCAGTAGTAACTACTTAGCATATTTTCTTTGAAGTTCATCAGTAGCACTAATATTTACTAGCATTACTAATATTCACTAGCAGTACTAATTGTGTAGTAGTAGTACTAACTGTGTACTAGCAGTAGTAAACACTTAGCATATTTTCTTTGAAGTCTCTAAACAGTACTAACTTCAGCTGAGCAGCATTAACACAAACATGAGCAATAGTAATCCAAACAACATCAAGAAGACTTTTAATCCTAATATTGAGTGACCTTGGCTCCTGATACCAATTGTGGAAACTAGAAGGGGGGGGGGAGAGTTGAATAGTTTACAGGTTTGTTTTTGTTTTTAAAAATCTTTGCTTTCAAAATATGTTGATCCCTTTTGAATAGATCTTACTTAGCTTGTTAAAGCTTAGTTGTATTGGATAGATCCAAGAAAAATATAGTAGAAACTAAGATTGAGAATATCACAAACTATGCGGAATCTAGTTTGCAATACTAAGAAGAACAATGAAATAGTAAAACAAGATCTTTACTAAACTCTCAATATATTGAATACTATTTTGAGTTACAAAATAGCTATGAATACTAACTATGATTGCTATGCAAACTATGAATACTAAGATGAAAACTGATATCTAGATCTATTCTGTAGGATTCATTTTATACACCAAGGAAACCCTAATGTGCTTACAAAATGCGTCAAGTGATCAATGCATATCTATTCCTAATATATCTCATGCATATCACTTTAGCAGTACTGACTATAATAACTAACAGTACTAACTATATAACTAACAGTACTAATAAACTGACAGTACTAACTTTGTACTGGCAGCACTAACTATTACACTAGCAGCACTAATGACTTAGACAGTTTTCTCTAATCTTCAGCAGCAGCACAAACTTGAACCAGCAGCATTAAGTTGTAGAAGGCTCTAATTCCCAACAATCCTCCCCTAAACTTGATATTCATCTTGTTAATCATCAAGTTTCTTCATTATCAGCATCTTGATCACTAGGAGGATGTATCCAAACACTCTTCTACTTCTTAAGTTGTGATCTTGTAAATCTGAGAAGCTCAAATGCCATTTCACTTTCATGATCAACTTCTAGTCTTCTATTTAACATCCTTGAAAGCATTTCTTGAGTAAGAGGATATTTCTTTTCTATCATCATGTGAATAGCAATTCCATTATCCATCAACAATACATGAACTCCACATGAGTCAAATAATCTCCAGCTTATCAAGTTGTAGCCTTGTTGATTCCTCCAGACTTCATCTTCCTCACAAGGCTCAAATAATGTCTTCAGATCTCCCCAAAGCAACAAGTCATATCCTTCTGGACTTGTTGTATCATACCTTTCTTTTACCAGTCTGTGTAGATCCATCACATCTTGTCTGTCAAAGTCATCAAGCATTTCACTGAATATTTTGTAATTCTTAGAACTTCCATCTGCTCTGATGATTTGATAATACATCATGTTTTCAGTCAAAATGTGTGTCTTCCAATCAACTATTGGATATTTAGTAGCCAAGGATTCAACATCAATAGCAATGTCATCCCCTTGAACTATATCCAAACAAGCTCTAAGCTCCTCCTTTTCAGCATCATCTTGTAGTTTCTGTTTCTTGACACTCTCTTCATCATGTTCTGCTCTTGGTCTCTTCTTACTACTTTCTGCTTGCTTGCTACTGCTATCATCTTTCTTTCCACTGTCATCACTCATAGGAACAAAATCATTAATCCATTGCTGTTCCTTCTTGTATAACTTCTGAATTTCTTCAAAACTCTTGCTCTTCAGCTGATTGTGAGTGTACTTGCCCATGTGTTTCAGATAAGTAATCATCTGGTTTCTGAGTTGAGTTCTGGTTGGTGGTCTGTTTCTAATCTCTGCTGCTCTCTGGGCTGCAAAGAACTTCTTCCTTGCTGCAATGGTTTCCACCAAGAATCTAGCATGTTCATCAACAGAAAATTGTTCTCTTTCTTGTTCTTGAAGTCTTGCAGCTAGCAACTCATCAGCATCCATCCTTGCTTGAACATCTTCCATTTGTTCAATCAATGCAACATCCTTGGCCTCTTGTTCTGCAGCTCTTTCCCTAGCAATCCTTTGCTCTCTCTCAAACTGTGCTTGTTCTTCTTCAAACAACCTTTGAGCTAGCTCTTCATCCATCTGAATCTGAGCTTTTCTAGGGTTCTTTGTAGTAGGTTCAGGCTCTACCATCTTGCCTTTACCTTTGTCTTGGCTTTGTACTATTGGTACTAGTGTTGCTCTCCTTGGTTCTTCTTCAACATTATGAATCACTACTGAGGTTGTCCTTGGTCTTGCACTCCTAATGGCCACAAGCGTATCAGCAATAGTTGTCATCTCATCTTCAAAAATATCCCCAGTAGTACTTGTAGAAGGAACAGCAGCACTACCATTTGAAGGTCTAGCAGTACTAATATTAATACTAGCAGTATTTAGTGTATCCCCAACAGTAGTAATTTGTTCAGCAGTACTACCACCTTCAACATTCTCCATTGCATCATCAAGCACATCAAAGTTACTATTTTAAACATTGGCTTTGTTTTGTCACTTTTCCTCCCCTGTTTGGATACATTCTCCTTATCCAAACCTTTTCTCCTGGAGGTACCAATCTTGAAGAGCTTCATCCCTGGAGTTCTTGCCCTTAGTACCTTTTCTAATCTTTTAACTTTCTTTTGCAGCTTATTATTCACCAAATCTTGAGCAGTCTTTGATTGTTCCAAGGCAAGAACCCTATTTGACAAATTTGTACAAATGGCCATCAATTCATTTATGTTTGGTCTACACTCATCACTTCCAGGTGTGTGACCTCCTGAGAGAGGTGAATCACGGGGTGTTGGTGGTACAAAATCCGTCAAATCTTGTTGTTCATTCCTTTCCTCATCACTTCCGGGTGTGTTAACTCCTGGGAGAGGTAAATCATAGGAATGTTTAGATGCCCTCTCAGACCTAGTCTGAGCAACGACACCCCCCATGGTTTCTTGGCACCTGGTGTAACACCCCCAAATCTAGGTAGCAGCGGAATGTTGAATATCCGAGGGCGTTACTTCATAGATCAATAGCACAAGATATGAGAACGACCACTAAACGTGTCATTTTAAAAAGATACATTGGATTAACAAAATACTTGTCCATTACATAAGCTCATGGCTTCAATTTGTTCGACAATATAAGTAAAGATTTCGGTTTATAACAAATGTTCCCAAAATGTAATACGACCTAAATCTTTAGTATTGACTCTCTCCAAAGAGTGACCCCCAATGTATCTGGGCACCTCGTGCCTTATTGACATGAGAAAAACATGCTTAAAACGTCAACATAAAGTTGGTGAATTTCATAGGTTTATGTATATAAATTATAAGACCGCAAGATTTCCAAGTGTATGATTAAGCAATAGATGCAAACAACATAAAAAGTAATTACTTTTTCCTAAGCTCATGACACTGAAGCTCGACATGTATGAATGCAATAAATTTCCAGCATTGCCCGTGAATGATGTTCTAACCCGCAACATCCCAAATCTGACATGGTATACGTTTGTTGTCCGGAAAACCAGCACAATGAGCGCCACTTACCCAAACGGGGATGTCAATCCTAAATAGATCTATTTATAACATTCGCGCTTACAATCTAGTAATTGACAGTTCATGATAATGGGCTCAGTGGGTTATCGCTACTTAGGCAAACACGTAATCATAGTATAAAATGTACATTTGCGTCCAATTTGTAAAACGTTCTCACCCCAAAGATGTAAATCATTTAAATAATTGTAAAACATGGGGCTATGAACTCACCTTAGTAGGTAGTCCTCTACGAATGATAAATATATCCAAGTATGGGAAATGGATCATACCGTCAAATACCTAAGTAAATACGGCCAGCCTTAGTCTACAAGTTTAGGCTCATGAACTTAATGCATAAACTACAATAAATTGATAGTTTATATATACTGTTATCACTTGTGTGGTGGTGCACATGTTCATTGTATTTGTCTTTACTTGACGGCTCTTGAGAAGGTATACGATTGCACACGTTAAAGTATATGTATAGGCGTTATTAATAAATATTCATATTTATTAAGTCGTGTTTCAATTTGTATAATATCCGATAAATATTATAACTTGTACGATACGTTAAGTGTTTATAAAAATCACTTTTGTTTGTAAAATACCTTTAGGTTTTCTATATTTACAAAAACAGTCCCTATGTTTATGAAAATATAATGTTTACATTTTAACCCCTAGGTTTCCACGTTTATACTTTTAGTCCTTCAGCTTTACAACAATTACACTTTAGGTCCTTATGTTCTCAAAACAGCCCTTTATGTTTTAGAATTGACAGAAACAGCCCCGGGGCTTTATAAAATAGTTTTTGACAGTTTTAACCTTCAAGTTTACAAATTAACACTTTTAGTTCCTTAACTTGTAAAAATTGCATTTTAAGTCCAAATAAGTTCTATAAGTACATAAGCCCTCTTCAAGCTTATTTAAATTATATGACACTGTTTTGCTAACAAATAAGCTCGGATAAGCTTATTTAGGCTTATTAGGCTCGTTAGCCCAATAACCTTAACCCGAAACTATTTCAAAAGTCTTTTAAAGTTTTAATACATGATCCAACTTATTTTCTAGTCTAAATAAGCACTTATGGGATCTATTTAAGCTGTCCTTAGCTTATGGCTTATTCCATAAGCCAATAACTCTCGGTAATGGGTCTTTGGGCCCGTTAGGAACCCGATAAGCCTCCTAAGCCTTTGGGCTCGATCCATTTTGGTCCATTAACCTTCCAATGTTTATAATAAGCTATATAAACTGCTTAATCTCACAAATAAGCTGTCTAGGCTTATTTGTGGCTTATGGGCTCTCAGTTGGTTATGATAATGGGCTGCCGGGCCCATTAAGGGTCCGGTTATGTTTACATTTTATGTTAGGGTCCATATAATTTCAATAAGTACACTAGACCTCTCAATAAGCTCAAGGATGCTTATTAATAAGCTATAGACCACAAGTTTGGCATGTTGGGCCTGTTTGGGTCGTACATGGGCTATTGGGCCCAATAGGCCCATTAAGGGTTCGATTAGTTTATTAAGGATCTTGTAAGGTTTTGTTAGGCGTTGGATAGTATCTAAGCCCTACGTTAAGTCACTTAATCCCTAAATTAAGCAAACCATAAAGCCACGTCGGAGATTCATCCCACGAAAATAAGGAGAAGGAAAGAACTAGTTACTCTTTGATATTTTTGATAGTAAAATTCTAGTATTACTTGAACTTATAAATGTGTAGTTTTAAATATAAAGGTGTACACTTGAAATGTTTATGTTCTAACTTGTTTTCCTTAGGTGTAAATTCGGCTAACATAAGTAACATGGGTAAAGTTTTATAAAACTTTGATTATTGGAAATAATAATGGGTATTTGTTGAAGCGTAGATAAATTTTGGTGGTTCCGAGAATGCCTAAATGTATTTAATTGCGAAACGTAAACGTTTTACGTAACCAACAAAAATAAAATATAAAAAGTTGATTATTACTTTCGTAAAAATAATATATTGCTTGCTTAACGAAAACTTTAATTCGTTTGGTGCCCGATTACGTTGAACGAGATTTTTTTAGCTTATGCGATTTAATTATATGATAAGAATTAAAAGTAAACGCGTACGAGAAAGAGAAAAAAAAATAGTGAAATAATGACGAAATAAATGACGTCATAAAATGACCTGAAAATACGAAATGTTACAGTCTCCTCCGGTTAGAAGAGCCTTGTCCTAAAAGCTCAAGTCGTGACACTTGACAAAGGTACGGGTTTAGTGAAAAGATGCGGATATTTCTTCCGGAATTATGTTGATGAAGAGGTATAGGTTTTAAGGTGACTACTCTCATCATGACATGGTCTTTCCCGAATGCATAGGTAATCAGTGTGTGCACCAAATATACATAGGTGATTAGGCTATGTATATTTGAGGGCCAACGATGCAATACTCATTTTCGTCAAAATAGTGTGATGTACGAAATGTATCCAATAGTTTTATAACGAAATGAAATAGTCAATAAAGTAAACGTGAAGTAGCTCATAGGGTGACAACAAAATGGTTTATAGGTTGACATCGAGATTGTTTGTAAAGCGATAGGTCACAACAAGTATAAAGAATATCCGAACAAACGCATAAGTAGTCAAAGAAAATGAACGTAAAAAATTATTCAATCAACAAAACGAACGTAAAGAGTCGTGTTCTAAGGGTAGGTGCTCCAAGGTGACACGTATGAGGTGACAAGTTAATTTTCGTACTCCCATCAACTGGAAGGCTTCAAAATGATGGATTACGAAACAACATATGCGATTCAAAAGCATAAGAAGAGTGTTTCAAATCGGAGTCGAAGGGTAAAGTAACTAGTGGAATTTTCAAACTATGCCGAATTTTGATATCATCAAAAGGGAATAAAGTAAAGTCGCGTAAATGATCAAAGTTAACCGTAAGAGATCAAAAAGAAATTAGCCCATATGTATAGGTATCCTTATATAATACCAGCATCGACGCTCAAGGAAGTAAATGAGAAATCAGGAAGCACACAAGAATCAGAGTGATCAATATTTTATATAACAGACCGATATAAGGTAAATAGTAAGACATCATAAGATAGATGTAAGAGAGCGAAATCATAGCCAAGTATTAAATACTCGTTACAAATGTAATAGAAGTAGAGATGCAAAAGAGAGCATATAAGGAATCAGGGAGCATGATGGTTCAAGATTTATTCCGCAGTCATTCACAACCCATCTCTAAAGAAGATTAATCATTCTACTATTACAGAACTAGAAACGTCTCCAAATAACAAATATTCTACTCCTTCCAACACTCCAAAATCATTTGCCTAAATCGCTTATATCCTGAGTTATTCATGGATCACCTATAATTTTTTTGATTTGGGGTTCCTGATTATTTCTTACTGGGGTTTAATAAACACATGTATTAAAGGTGCCAGCCAGATTATCAAAACTAAACCATATATAATGGACTAAATTTCCAATTTTCCCTCTTTTGTAAAACCCTCAAATTCGTTTTAGTAAAACCTAATTTCAGAAATTGGTGTATTAAAATTGATTAATTTGGTGATGATGATGTCGAATTCAGAAGGATCTTCAACTACAACACCAATTGCTTCATCAAATATTGGTTTTCAAGTGATAGTTTATTTGATTTCTTACATGATAAACAAATGTTTGGGTTTTTAATTTTGGTTTTCATTTGTAAATTGTTGTGATGTTTTTTATTTTCTTTTTCCCAGTAATATGATGTGATAATATTGGCCAGGGGAAATCTATGTTCGTTTGGTTCTGAGAGGTTTGAGTTTTGTGTTTTGATTGTGGGTGTCATCAACTTTGAGAGTTTGGCTTGATTATGTTACTTTTCTTATGCTTGTTTTGTTAGGTACCGAAAAAGTGGATCTATATAGCTTTTGCGTGTTTATTCTCGATGTGGTTACTTGAAAGCCAAACAGAAAAAGTGATTATAGAAGAGGTAAATTTTATGTTCTTTGAATACATGTGTCCGCATTTAGCTAAAGTTTATTAGAATTAGTGTGATGCACAATAATCTTTGTAATTTATAAATATGAAACAAGTAAAAAGAACGGCACAATCTCAACCCACCATTGGAAGTATGCATAACGGAATGCAGATCCGGAGAAAGAAAAGATCAAGAACAGGTTTCATCTATTAGCATTGCTTTAACGGAATGTCTAACTTCTGATGCCTCTTAACGTTCCTTTTGCAGATTACCGGACAAGTTTCCAAAGGAACTCGATTTGTATGGACAAGTTATAACCATGCCTAACTTCTATTGGTTTGTCTTCTTATTTTGCCACTGTGCTTTGAGGAGTCCATGATTGGGTTGATTTAAGTTATATATGATGTACCAAATTAGTAGAAGCTTACTTTAAGTTGTGTATTAATACTAAACCAGTATGGCCATGGCATTGATAAATTGTTTAGGGTAAAAATAACTTAAACAAATTTATGTTTTTTGGAACAGCTAGCCACCAAGAACTGAAACCGATGGAAGTTTATGCACAAAGGCAAAACTATACGTGGACATTTAGGTATGTAAAGTACATTGTCGGTTGGTTGTTGAGAAAAGGCACCTCATTCACAGCGATGGTTTTGGTCATCTAAATTCAGTCAGTAAATTACAAATAGATTCTAGAACTTTACTCACTGAAACTGATGTCATGAATTTATAGGCCAACGTTTGTTACTCACTCAAAATTAGGTGTATTTTGTTAAATGGGTCAATTTTTCTCTTTCAATTTGAATTTAATTTGGTAAGAAATTTCTCTTTGACATCAGTTCCTGATGTTAAATCAGATAGGTCAATGGAAATAAGATTAGTTTATGGAATGGCTTTCAAAAGTTCATGGTTTAGGAATTGGGCATATAAATTTGGGGCTAGAAGTTTCGGTGTAGCTGAGGATAAATACAGGGGATCTGTGCAATTTCTATCCGAAATAGACCTTGATATGATCATCAAGGTTAAGACGAGATCAAAGGTGTTTAGAAAATGTCAAGTATGAAATGGAAAATGCAGAGAAGCTGAGAGTAGAACATTGGCATGTACACGTTTTATTGTTTTTGTGTTTCGGTCTAAGGCCATTAGTACATAATTGCTAGAAACAATTAGGGGGTCGCCAGGGATGCAATGAAAATGCTTCTTTATAACCATATGACCTAAGAACATGTAAATACCAAACACCCCTTAAATCCTGTGGCATCTTTGCTATCTGATGGGGCGAATCCAAATTTAGAGATAGACCCCACTGCATCAGTGATGTTGGATGCCGAAAGTAGTTACTAATAATGTTACATTATGGTTTTAACTTCATTCAAAGGTAAAGGGAAATGGACCCAAGAAGAAGATAGGTATGGTACTTTTTTTTCCTTAATTTCTGCAGTATCACAAATTAGTTGCAAAAGATCATTTTAAGACTACATAGCCAAAAAAAATCAACACTTTGTTTTTGTCAAATGACCTACTTCTTGAAGACTCTTTTCCAGTGTTTTTACAAAAAGTGACTACCTGAACATTTTGTTTGACAAACTAATGGTTCGATCATTCACACGAAGATGAGATTTTTTTTGTCATACACAGTTTCCATCCTTAGTATGTACTATCACAACAAAGCGTTCTTAACATGCAAGTCTCAGTCACTTAGATCAGCAAATAGTGGTTTAAATTGATCTTTCTAGCAATTTTTGTTTAAGCGCCTACTGCAAATAATCTTTCTATATGCATAACTGAGTAACGAAAAAGATAGACGTATAAATTCTTGGGTGTGTCCAAACATGCAGGGTTTTAAAAGAAATGGTGGAGAAATATGGGGTGAGAAAATGGTCATATGTTGCTTAGATGTTAAAAGGGAGGATTGACAAGCAGTGCATGGAGAGATGGCAGAATCATCTTAGGCCTGACATCAAGGTTTGATTTGCATATCAAACAAAAATATAAAATATAAGAATATAGAGAATATTGTAAATACTTAAATACATATTTAAGATGGTGACTGGGATTGTTGATCTATTTACTGCATTTTGATGTACGTAGTAACAAATAATCAGTTTAAAGGATGCTTGAGATTTGCTCATCTAGACTATGTTTTAATTGCAAGGACCAGGTGAATAAGATGGTGCGCACTGAACAATTAGACACAACCCGTGTGCATCGCACGGGTCTGCATGCCTCGTTATTATAAAAGATACAACCTCTTAATTTATTAGGGAAGTATCTAAGTGAATGAACCTTCAATGAAATTTGGCGATATTAATATGTGAAGATGAAAGGATTCTTGAGTTACAAACCATCATGCATTAACAACCCAAAAGAATATGAAGGATCTCAATTTCAATTCTCAATTAAGTCTTTAATATATTTTTAACGGATCATCTCCCCGTGGTTCTGACCCATACCGGGTTTGGTCCCTTGACCAATTTTTTTGTTATTTTGATCGTTAAGTTGGTTATGTGACGTGCATATGAAAGGGTAATTGTGTCTTTTCGCATATCCAAAAAACCTTCTTTATAAACAAGCTATGCCTAAATTTTTTACCATTCTTCATTATATAGTTCCACCAACACACACTAACCATTAAACAACCACTTTCACAGATTATAAACTTCTTCACGATTAAAAACACATACAATTAACACACATTCACATTTACAGATTACACACTTCTTCAACCCCAAGTTTTCATCAACCCTAAATTTCTTCAACCCTTACTGCGAAAACATAAATACTAACCAAATATCTTCAACCTTAAATTTCTTCGACCCCAAAATTTTTAATCAACTCCATGTTTTTTAATGGATTCAAACCACAAAAGTATCCGAAGGAAATAACCCCATCGCCACATTGTTCATCTTATAACTTCTTGACCACTTAAATCTGATGTCACAAAATCCAGATCTGAACACAAACCTATACCCGATGTAAAAAACCCGTTCATAAGCTCAAAAAACTCTTGATCTATAAAACTAATGTTTGATGGTGGCAGCTTACGGTAGATCCCGCTGGTGTCATACGGTAAATCTGATGGTTATGGTAGTGATTGTGTTTTTAGAGGTTACGGAAAGGATGTGGTGGTTGCGAGTTCATTGACGGAATGATGGTGACAATGGTTTATGTTCATGTTGCAAATGGTTTTTCATTTTGAATGAGCACAGACTAAAGAAAATAATTTTTGTTTAGTGGTTTTGTTGATGACGTTTGGTAGCAGGAAGAAAACAAATATAAACATTGTTTGATCTTGCTTTTGGTTTAAATATGTGTGAGCATTTTTATAATAATAATAATAACTTTTGTAAATAATAATAATAATAATAATAATAGTAATAATAGTATGAGGGTAGTTTGGTCATTTCACCCATTTAAACAGTTAAACTAACAATAAAATTGGTCAAGGGACCAAACTCGTTACAGGTCAGAACCACAGAGAGAGAATCCGTTAAAAATAGTTTCTAAGGACCAATTTCGTTAAACCCGACAAACCACATGGACGATTTATGCAATTAACTCTTTGGTTTTTGATTTACGGGTTCTAATTTAAAAGGACGCGGGTACAAAATTGGAGTCTATTATGCAATTAGTTTGAGAATCCATGGTTAAGAGATAAGTTCATTTTGCCTAAACGGTTCATCTATTTCATAGCAATGGCAATTAATGATCTAATTTACTATTTCAACTATGAAAAAGAGTTTCTCTTCCTCATGAAATCCACCCATCACTTTCAGGTTAGGTTTATTAGTTAAGTACCGTTATTGAGCTTATGAAATATAAGCCGAAACAAATAAGCTCATAACCCTAAAAATAAGCTGAAACAAACACCCCCTAATCTTTTTGGTTTTGTAAACAGAAACCCGACTCAAAATTCTAAGTTGAATCCTTTTGAAACATGAACGATGGCATAGGATGAAGCGCAATGTGCAAAATATATGGCAAGGTGAGCTTTTATTTTCAAATCTGTTTACTCTATTTATTTCTGCTCTTACTGTAATATCAAGTTTTATATGGATTTTGAGTCGCTATGATAAGTTTTTGACGATTGAGTAACGTATTTCTACACATGGAGCATGAGGGCCGTGTGAGCCCACGAATATCACCATTAGCGTAGGTATGTAATATGTTTACGTTGTGCTCTTTGTGTTAATGTTTGTTGGGTATAATTTCTGAGTTGGTGAGTGTTTCGACAACAAGAAAAGAAACCAAAGGGACATCTTACAACTTTTGAATTGATGAGGCTTTAACATGTATGTCCAACATATATTTTGCTCTATTGGATGGCTGCAAAATGCATTTTTACAGAAAAGGAATGTGATGCTAAATGAGCATAGATATGTCTTTTATGTTTGTCCCACATCGTATAATGTAACCCTTGTACTTTTCTGAGATTTGTATGTTCTAATTTGGTCCTTTGACTATTTGAATTTTGTCATTTTTGTTAGAACAATTACCGTGTTGATGGTGGTGAATAAATGTTTATCTTGGTGATTTTAGTTATATGTGCTTGTGTTAATCATTTTTAGAGGATTTTATCTATGTTGATTTTGTTTCAGGAGGTTTGTCCCGTAAATAGCTTGGAATATCAAATAACGAGTCCCGACACGTCCGTTAATGTTCAAATCAAATCTAGGGAAGTTAAATTATAAAAGGTGTCGTGTGAATATTCTAAATTCATATAAAAGTATTTTTGAGTTCATTAAAAATACTAGGAAACTTGGGGTAACATTTTAAAATCATGATTAATGAGTCTTAAGGGAACCCGACACAAAACAAAGCCTACCGAGACCCCTTTGGATACCATATACGGTCGAAAACAAGGGGGGGATAAGGAGGGCTAGTTTTTAGGATAGCTTGTCCCAACCCTTGGTACATAATATTTGTCTTGACATAATTCACACAGAATGCATGTTTGAGAAACACACACATTCTCTTTTTCTTCTTTCCTTATTTGCTCGGCCAAAAACTAACACACACACAAACACTTAAAAATTTCACCACTTTGATCAAGAACATGAAGCTTTAAGTATTGGGTTGATTATAGTAGTCGGGGTATCATTTAAACAACGTTGGGTTGTCGAATTCGTGTTTGACTCGCTTTCAAAACCCTCTTTGTAAGTTATCTTTTTCAAAATTTTCTATGGTCTTTTAAGATGTATAATGATGCATAGATGAATGTTGTACGATGCGTTTTCTAAAAATCTCAAACTAAAATTTTGAAATGAATAAACGGTTGTGGGTTCGGTTTGAACTAGGGAACAAGGGTTTATCATTTTTATGTCATAGTTATGATGGTTGAAAAACATCTATAAACTATGTAGCTTCTTTATTTTCGAGCTTAAAAATAAGCTTGTACGGCTTATTTGAGTGCTTATTTGGTTTCGGTTACAAAAGAATCAAAAGAAAAGTGATTTTGGCTATTTACTACTCTTACCATATTTTTTATAGCTTATTTGATAGCTTATTAGGAGTACTAAAAGATACTAGTAGCTTATTGCTTATTTGGAAAGCTATGTGGATGGTTTTGGGCTTATTGTAACACACAACCCAAAAGAGGAGAATAAGCCGCGGCTTATTGTTGGTCTTTTGAGGTCCGGCTTATCTTCGAATGAACTTATTGGTTACGTATTCGTGTACTAGAAATGTCTATTTAAGTATCGTATAACTATGGTTCGATTTTGGATTTGATATAAATTACGGGAAACATTATTTGGGCTATTAATGGGCCTCAAAGCCCAATAAGAAGAAATTGCGATTTTACGTGCGTTAAAGACAGATTTTACTCGATTTATACTTGGACATATTAGAATAGTGGAAACGAACCTTTGGAAAACATGAATTATAAGTCGTTTCGGAAAACGTAGATTTTGGGCGTCTTGTCAGAATTAAATTTGTTTTGGGAAAAAGGTTTTGAAAATGAGGTTTGAAACCTTGAGAAACGTGTTATAAATGAACAGGTCATGCCGAAATTTTGTAAAAATCATATACTTAGAATTTTTATTCAAAAACTACTTTTGTGACAAATAATAAAATAATACTATTTTAATAAGTCGACTAAAAGACGAAAAGTATATTTTATACTTATAAAATATGAAATATCTCTGAGTCGTTTTGTATAAATAAACTTTTCATTTCCTATAAACTATACAAGTAATCAAGGTAAATAAGGTTACCGAATGGACTTACCAAAATATATTCTGAATATTTATTCTCTAAGTCTTCTTATATTATTTGTCTATTTTTACTTAAATAGTATAAGTATGTTATACTAAGGTATGAACTAGAGCATATTATCTTTGAATCTAAGTCGTCAACCATCACGCCACAAATAACGTTAAGGGTGACCGTACAATGCACATCTGACCTCTATGCATCAACCTTAAACTCTTTTTGAAAGCATACATCTAAATTAAACATTAATTGGACTAGGTCGTGTCCGGACGTCGTTGCAATTGCTTGTTTGATCTTGATCTTGCTATCTATCACTTTTGCTTAAGGTGAGTTCTCGTAGCCCCACTTTTTAACTCTTTTCCCTTTGGGGGAAAATGATACTCAAACCTGTTTTGAACTTGTTTTCATTACTGTGCGAAACTTTTTATCTTTTTGGACAATGCTATGTGCCTATGACTGCTATGTGAATGACATGAGATTTGTTTGAACTTGTTTTGTGAACCTTGTGATCTTGTGAACTTGTGGATCTTCCGCCCTATGTATAGCTCCAACTGGTAGGCTTTAGGTGCGTGTTAACTTAGAAGCTTGGATCTTTGAGAGTGTTGGTATCTATATTAGTGGTGTATCTATGGATCTTCGATAGCATGTGTTGCTATGTTGGTATCTTATCTATTGCATGTATTCATTGTCATATTGCACAATTGTCCACCACTTAATCTACGGCACATCAACTGGGTTGTAATCAAACCTACGAGCTCACCAACTTTATGTTGACCTTTTCGAATATCATTTTCAGGTAATGTTAATGATCAGTGAAGTTTTGTGCGAGCTTTAGCAGACCTTAAGGGCATCCAGTATGGATCTATCTTCTGAGAGACTTGCATTTGTTATTTTGATTGATCTTGAGCATTTTGGATTATGTTATCTTGAGACTAGCTTTATCCCTTGCGTGGGAATTTGGATTGTAATCTTTTTGGCTATGTGATATGTTCTTTGACGGATCTTCACCCAAGTGCTACTTATGGTCGGGGAATGTCACGACACTTATCTTGAATTCATTTTAGAAAGGATGTTTTCGTCAAAGAGAAAGGATGTTTTCGTCGAAGAGAAAGGATGTTTTCGTCGAAGAGAAAGAATGTTTTCGTCGAAGAGAAAGAATGTTTTCGGCGAAGAGAAAAAAATATTTTCGTCAAAGAGAAAAGGAGAGCGTTTTAACTTAAGTAGTTAAAAGGCTTGAATATGGATTTTCGGATATGACCTTTAACGTTTGCGATCGCAAGTTAAAGATACTTGAATGTTTCAGATGAAATATTTAAGTTGTCAAACCTACTAGGAGGTGGATTAGATTTGTATCTAACCTTCCCTTGACAAAAGAGTGGATCATTTAGAAGAAGGCGTAAGGGAATGTGTGAGTGAAGACTCTAGGAGATATAAGACCATTTTACGACTCTCTTTGACTTTTTAGATTTGTGACACTGACGCAAATAAAAATATTCTAGTGTGAGAAAATATATATACCTAGATGCATAAGACATATAGATACAGGCATGCAAGTTTATCTATGCATGGCATCGATACAATAATCAACGAGATTAATTTGTAAGACCATATGACATTTAAACGTTAATTGTCATACATTAAGCTAACATAGTGTAGGTGCACAATTAACATGTAAGTCATATAAAACGACGCAAACAAAACATGATAGTTTTAAATGAACTTGTCATGCAAAACAAGTTAGCATTTATCATTTAGGAGCATGTGTTATTTAGATAAACTAAGAGATATTTTATATAAATTGTTAGAAAAATACAAACGCCTTTGCAATAGACATGCATTTAATAGCTAACCAAATAAACGTTGAGCACCAAGATAATCATGAAGACATATATTTGCATTACAGGAGAGCAAGTTATCATCTTGAAACTTTAAAGCATATATGTGAGGTGCATTGATGCGGTTGTCGTAAGGGACTTCTACAAGAAGTTTCACAACTCTCTAGGCAGAGTACCTAACCGTTGTAGTAGTAGTATAGGCAAGACTAGGGGTTGTTATTGTTCTCTAAGGTAATAGGTTAGGAAGGCTTGATCACGGTCTAACAAAATTCTTGGGGTTGAGAGAAGATTATTTTTGTGTTTTGATATTTTATAAAAGCAGTAAATCATATGTTTGAGAGGTTTGGTTGGTTTTAGCTATTAAACTAAATAATAAACTACGCTAATGGTGATAACAATATAATAAAAGATTATGTTCATTTAATCATGTATTACTCTCTAGATTGCTTCTCCTAGTGTTGTTGCTTTGTCACACTTGTGATGATCTATGTAACTATTTCCTAAGTCATGAACGAATTACACGAACCCGCCGTCTATTTAATATTCCGTTGAGGCAAAACACAAAGTAAGGTAGTATGAAGACTATTACCCGGCCCCCAAGAGTATATTAAATGCATTTGAAATATATTAAGAGTGGATCAACCATATTAAGGGGCAAGGTAGTATGAAGACTGTTACCCGATGGTATCCTTTCTACACAATTATGTTTTCCTAGACATATCAACAACGATACAGACAAAAGCTGGTTTTCTAAGACCTAACATGCATATTCATCACAAGAAGCAACACCACTAAGATCTACATTCTAGGTTTCATACAATCATAAATGAACACAATAGAAGGTTTAGCCAAGCATGTTAAAGATAAAGTAAGAACAAATAAGAATCACACAACAAGACATATTGGATAATTAAGATAGTCTTACTTGATTAAAACATGAATTGAAGGAAGTACCCCACTACAATTGTATGGGTAATAACCCATCAAACAAAGGCATCAACATTTTACAAAATCACTATGCAAGCGACCATTATACGCACTCCATGCGAAAAAAAATTGACACAACCCGTGTGCAACGCACGGGTCTGCATGCCTCGTTATATTAAAAGATACAGCTGTAACACCCCCAAATCTGGGTAGCAGCGGAATGTTGAATATCCGAGGGCGTTACTTCATAGATCAATAGCACAAGATATGAGAACGACCACTAAACGTGTCATTTTTAAAAAGATACATTGGATTAACAAAATACTTGTTCATTACATAAGCTCATGGCTTCAAATTGTTCGACAATATAAGTAAAGATTTTGGTTTATAACAAATGTTCCCAAAATGTAATACGACCCAAATCTTTAGTATTGACTCTCTCCAAAGAGTGACCCCCAATGTATCTGGGCACCTCGTGCCTTATTGACCTGAGAAAAACATGCTTAAAACGTCAACATAAAGTTGGTGAATTTCATAGGTTTATGTATATAAATTGTAGGACCGCAAGATTTCCAAGTGTATGATTAAGCAACAGATGCAAACATCATAAAAAGTAATTACGTTTTCCTAAGCTCATGACACTGAAGCTCGACATGTATGAATGCAATAAATTGCCAGCATTGCCCGTGAATGATGTTCTAACCCGCAACATCCCAAATCCGACATGGTATACGTTTGTTGTCCGGCAAACCGGCACAGTGAGCGCTACTCACCCAAACGGGGATGTCAATCCCAAATAGATCTATTTATAACATTCGCGCTCACAATCTAGTAATTGACAGTTCATGATAATGGGCTCAGTGGGTTATCGCTACTTAGGCAAACACGTAATCATAGTATAAAATGTACACTTGCGTCCAATTTGTAAAACAAAGCATGTTCTCACCCCAAAGATGTAAATCATTTAAATAATTGTAAAACATGGGGCTATGAACTCACCTTAGTAGGTAGTCCTCTGAGAATGATAAATATAGCCAAGTATGGCAAATGGATCACACCGTCAAGTACCTAAGTAAATACGGTCAGTCTTAGTTTACTAGTTTAGGCTAACGACTTAATGCATAAACTACAATAAATTGTTGGTTTATATATACTGTTATCACTTATGTGGTGGTGCACATGTTTATTGTATTTGTCTTTACTTGACGGCTCTTGGGAAGGTATACGATTGCACACGTTAAAGTATATGTATAAGCGTTATTAATAAACATTCATATTTATTAAGTCGTGTTTCAATTTGTATAATATCCAATAAATATTATAACTTGTACGATACGTTAAGTGTTTATAAAAATCACTTTTGTTTGTAAAATACCCTTAGGTTTTCTATATTTACAAAAACAGTCCCTATGTTTATGAAAATATAATGTTTATATTTTAAACCCCTAGGTTTCCACGTTTATACTTTTAATTCTTCAGCTTTACAACAATTACACTTTATTTACTTATGTTTTCAAAACAGCCCTTTATGTTTCAGAATTGACAGAAACAGCTCCTGGGATTTATAAAACAGTTTTAACCCTCAACTTTACAAATTGACACTTTTAGTCCCTTAACTTGTAAAAATCGCATTTTAAGTCCAAATAAGTTCTAACAAGTGGCATTTGGTTTTATTAACTCCAATAAGCTACATAAGCTGTTGTCAGCTTATAAATAAGCTCGGATGAGCTTATTTAAGCTTATTGGGCCCGTTAAGAACCCGATAAGCCTCCTAAGCCTTTGGGCTCGATCCATTTCGGTCCATTAACCTTCCAATGTTTATAATAAGCTAAATAAACTGCTTAAGCTCACAAATAAGCTGTCTAGGCTTATTTGTGGCTTATGGGCTCTCGGTTGGTTACGGTAATGGGCTGCCGGGCCCATTAAGGGTCCGGTTATGTTTACATTTTATGTTAGGGTCCATATAAGTTCAATAAGTACACTAGACCTCTCAATAAGCTCAAGGGTGCTTATTAATAAGTTGTGGACCCACAAGTTTGGCCTGTTGGGCCTGTTTGGGTCGTACGTGGGCTATTGGGCCCAATAGGCCCATTAAGGGTCCGATTAGTTTATTAAGGATCTTGTAAGGTTTTGTTAGGGTTCGATAGGTTCTTAAGCCCTTGTTTAAGCACTTAATCCCTAAATAAGCTAAACCATAAGCCACGTCGCCTCTTTGGTGGGCTTTCGGCCCAACAGTGGACGTATACGTCCACTTTGAGTGTAATTAGTTCGTGTTTTGTGGTGTTTAACCCTAAGCCGAATACGTTGAGCTCATATGATCTCCCTATGGTTCGTTTAACACATGCAAGCGTTAAATAAGTTTGTATACACCTTCCCTAGCCATGCCATTTTGTTCTTATGAAAAGTTTATGTACAACTTTTGTGAAATTCGTTTGTAAATGAAAACGTGTAACCCTCAGTCATCGTTAAGCCTGGTTTTGTATATGTTACTCATTCTAGCACATATGTATATATATGTACGTGAACCATGCATGGGTTGAACCATGCGTGTTCATACTCATGTATATTGGTAAATTTCACTATACCGTGACCTACACGACTAGAAATCAAAGAAATATTTATAATACGAAAATGTACAAGCTTGAACGGGACTTACAAGGGTCCTAGTGACTTGGTTGTGTGTTGTAACGAGTAAAATGTCAATCCAAACGTGTCACACGATCGTATAACCCAATGTACGCCAACCCTAAGCTTTAAAGCTTATCAAATAACTCAACCTTGGCTCGCGTTCCTCCTTATGAACTTGTATGAATACCCTAGTATTGTTTGTGGGTTCGAATGAGATTTATGAAGGTGTTTATTTGCGGCTTATGACCCGAGACAAAAGAGATAAGGATGGTTTGTTTGAGAGAGAGTGTTTAATGTGTTTGAGTTTTCAAGAAGTGTTAAGTGTCAATGTGAGTGTGTGTATATAGGCATGAGAACTAGTTAGCTTTCCTAGTCTCAAAATCAAACCAAACCGTGCCCTCTTGTGTGGTTTTATGGTTTCTAGTTATCAAGACAGGGTTTTGGTAATACTACTTAGTACATATCTTAATTACAAGATATAAGTACAAGATTTACTAGGATTTAGCAAGATTTCATAGTTTGTGTATATGTATGTTGTTGCCGCGGGTATCAAAGGAAAAGAAGGATCCAAAGTGGTCTTTATTCAATGTGTATTAGCTTAACTAGGAGACATTAAGGACATTTCTTAATTAAACCCTTGATGTATAAGTACTTGATATTAAGGATTTTCTAGTTGCTTTTGTTTCCCCACATCCAGCCTTAGTGGGTTATTAATACAAGATTTTATTAAATTTTATGTTTAAGGATTAAAAGTAGGTGTTGGTTTGAGTCTAGGTAAGTCTATGTATTTTCGGGGTGTGCCTAAATGTATTTTATTGCGAAACGTAAGCCTTTTACGTGACCAATAAAAATAAAATACGCAAAGTCATTTATTATCTTCTTAATAATTATATAACACTTGATTGATGTAAACCTTAATTTATTTGATGACCGTTTACGTTAAATGATTATTTCTAGTCTACGCGATTTAGCTTAAAAGTTAAATTAAAAGTAAATGTGTCGGACCAAAATAAATAGTGACGAATAATAGGAGTCGTAAAATGACCTGAAATTGAGAAATGTTACAGTCTTCACCCGTTAAAAGAGCTTTGTCCTCAAAGCTTAAGACCTTGTAGTGGATGACGAAGTTCGGTTTGCGAAAAGCTGTGGGTATTTCTGTTTGAACGAATCTTCACGTTCCCATGTGAACTCGGGACCTCTCCTATAGTTCCAGCGAACCTTAACCAATGGTATCCGGCTTCGCTTTAATCGTTTGATCTCCCGTTCCATGATTTCAACGGGCTCTTCTACAAACTAGAGCTTAGCGTCAATGTGAATTCCTTCTAACGGCAACTCTTGAGGAAGTTCCAGCCTATAGGTAACTTTCCCCACTTTGGCTAACACCTTGAAAGGTCCGACATATCTCGGGTTCAACTTGCCCTGCTTACCAAATCGTACAACCCCTTTCTAAGGTAAGACCTTGAGCATAACTCTATCCCCAACTTCGAACTCCATGGGCTTCCGCTTCAAATCGGCGTAGCTCGTTTGTCGATCCTGAGCAGCTTGAATTCTCTGCTTAATCAGGACGATCTTTTCTGTTGTTTCTTGGATCGATTCCAGACCAGTCAGTTAAGCTTCTCCAACTTTGGCCCAGCACACAGGTGATTGACATTTTCG
>BQNB010099617.1:0-24886 GCA_026074375.1 Tanacetum coccineum | reverse complement strand
AAGTAGTCAATACTACATGTGTCCCAAATAAATAAATTATTACTATCTCCCTTCTATATTTATTGTTGGGCAAATTGCATATAAGTGTACTAAATTTATACTCAGTTTCAATTTAATGTACTCAACTTTTTTTCTTCTTAATTTAATGTATCCAACTTTTTTTTGTTGCAAATGAAAACAATTAGGAGGTTATCAGGTCACCATCAAGTTACCTTCTTCTCCAACATGATTTTTCAGCTGGCGACCTCCACCACTACAGCCTTCGGCAAGCCACAACCACCACCATTTTCGACCGGTTTCGACCGTTTTCGATCGATTTCGACCGATTTTGACCGTTTTCGACCGATTTCGACCGTTTTCGAACCTTTACATCCGTTTTCGATCGTTTCAACCGTTTTGGAACCTTTTCGACCGATTTCATCTGTTTTCGTGCGTTTTTGATAGTTTTCATTCGTTTTCCTACGTTGTCAAGCTTGTTTGAACGTTTTCGTCCGTTTTTAAACGTTGTGAAACGTTTTTGTACGTTTTCGTCCATTTTTGTACGATTTGTTCGTTTACGTCCTTCTCCGTTTTTCTTTGTTTTCCTACGTTGCTTTCGTTTTCGTACATTTTGTATGATTTTATACGTCTTCATACGCTTTTACTTTCTTATAAAAAGTGCTAAAACGTATAAAAACGGATAAAACTTTTAAAAACGTTCAAAAACGTATTTAAGCGTAGAAAAACGTACAAAACGAACGAAAACGGTCAAAAATGGTCGAAAACGGTCAAAATCGGTTGAAATCGATCGAAAACTATCGAAATCGGTTGAAATTGGTAGAAAATGGTCGAAAACTGTTGGGATTCTTGATTTGATGAGACAAAATGAATAAAATAATAAAACAAAAGGATCAAAGTCGTCATTATAAAACTCTACAAGCTGGTGGAGAAATTTGAAGATTTGGTCAAATATTCTACAGGATAATTAGGAAACATTTTAATGTGGTTTAATGTAATTTAAATAGTTTTCTTATCTATTGATTTACTTCCTTTGTAAGTCATGATCTCTCCCTATATAAAGAGATCATAGACATAGGTTTTACATATCTATCCATAGAAAACTAGAGCTCTCCCAATGAGAGTCTAGATAGTTAGATAGCAAGTCGACTGATTAGAGTCGAGTAGTACACCATAGTTAGTTGGTGTAGCCCTAAATTATAGTTGGGGTAATAGGGAAAACGTATGAATGAAAAACCTTGTTTGATAATATTGCTTTCTTATTATTCCGCTGTGCAATCAATATTATCTGTAAAAGAATCCTAGATGGGCTAAATGATCCTTATCAGTTTCACTCAAAGACTAAGCACATTGAGATTAGACATCACTTCATCAGGGATTCATATGAGAAGAGATTAATTCAAGTGATCAAGATTCACACTGATCATAATGTTGCAGACTTACTCACAAAAGCACTTGATGTTAGTCGTTTTCAATTTTTGACTGCTAGCACTGGAATGCTTAATCTCTGAGGTGTTGTTTGATTAGATTGATGATTGGAATGGGTTGGACATACTACTTGGATAAAATTAGGGTTTATTCTGGTAACTCAAGAGTTAGTGATGCTGGCATGACTTAATGTTGCTAGGCCAAAAGTTAGTGCTGCCAGGCAAAAAGTTAATGCTGCTAGGCCAAGTTAGTACTGCTAGGTTACCATTGGGGATACAATTGCTGAGGGTGTCTTTCATAAATTAGTTGGTTACTTCACCTATGGGTTTGCTTAATTCCCTATAAAACCATTTTTGTTCACAAAGTAATCACTCTTAAACACTCTACGATCTCAATTTTACAAACCCTAACTCGAATTCATTATCGACATTCACAATTCTCATCAATGGCGGACTTAACCTTTGCTGATTCTCATAATATGGTGGCATACATGGAAAAATCAGAAGATAATGCTAATTTTGTAGAGATAGTTGATTTTCTTAATGCTAGTCCTATCAGGTACGCATTAACTGTAAGTCCAACTGTGTATGTGTTCTATATTGAGCAGTTTTGGTCTACTGCAAAGATCAAAACAATCAATAATGAAACACAAATATGTGCCAAAGTTAATGGCAAGACTATTGTAATAATAGAATCATCTGTGAGGAGAGATCTTTACTTTATTGATGAGGATGGTATTACTTGTCTTACAAACACTGAGATTTTTGAAAACCTTCAATTGATGGGGTATGAAAAGCTTTATGATAAACTTACTTTTTATAAATCTTTCTTTTCCCCTCAATAGAAGTATCTCATTCATACCATCTTACAATGTTTAAGTTCTAAATCAACTGCTTGGAATGAATTTGGTACTAATATAGCATCAGTAGTTATATGTTTGGCTAAGAAACAAAACTTTAATTTTTCTAAATTGATTTTTGATGGTATGTTGAGAAACTTGGATCATAATTATAAAAAGTTTTTAATGTATTCAATGTTTTTACAACTGTTTTTGAACAATCAAGTTGAAAATCTTACAACAATTTTTAATGATGAATATGATACACCTTATCATACTAAAAAGGTTTTTGCAAACATGAGAAGGCAAGGAAAATATTTTTCAGGGACTGTGACACCCTTGTTTGCTACTATGTTGATACAATCACAAGCAGTGGAGGGTGAAAGTTCATGACAACCCACTGAACCCCAACACAAGCATACTACTGCTTCACCATCTCATGTAGAACCAATCCCTATGTTGCATCATCATCTCAACCCAAAAAGACCTAAAAACATAGGAAAACCAAAAGAAAGGCCACTGGGATATCTTAGTTTAGTGGACCTGCTACCCTTGTAGCAGATGAGACTGTCTATGAGGAGAGGGGAGACAGTGTGGAAAGGACTGACACTACTGCTACTAGCTTAGATGCAGAGCAGGGCAGTGGTAACATAAATAGGACATAATCCGCGGCAATACCTAATGATCCTTTTCCTCAGGGAATTGGTTCAGGTGGTAGTCCTAGGCGCCAAGACACCATGGGGGACAGACCTACTCAAACTAGGTTTGAGAGGTTGTCTAAATAGTCTAATGAACCACCTCTCTCAAAAGTTAACATACTTAGAAGTGGGGAGGACAATATGAAACTATAAGAATTGATGGACCTTTATACAAAACTGTCTGATAGAGTTCTTGACTTGGAGAATGTAAAGGATGCTCAAGCTTTGGAAATTAAAAAGTTGAAGAAAAGAGTTAAGAAACTAGAAAGTAAGAAGAAGTCAAGAACTCCACAACTCAAGAGGAGATTATTCAAGGTCATGATAGAGTCTTCTATAGAAAAGAGTTTGGGTGATCCAGAGGATGCATCTAAACAGGGGGGAATAAAATTGATCAAGATGAAGGGATTTCATGGTTTCAAGAGGATTCAGAGACTCAGGGGAGGTATGGTCATGATATTGGAGTTAATACTGCTAATACATCAATTACTACTGCCAGTATTAATATTACTACTGCTGAACCTGTTACTACTGCCAGTGCACCAGTTACTACTGTTGGTGTATCTATTAGTTCTGCTGAGCTAAGTACTCCCCCTCCAACAACAACAACAATAACAACAACTCCTATTAAAGATGAAGACCTCACTATTGCTCAAACCCTTATGTAGATGAAGAGTGAGAAATCAAAGGCAAAAGGAGTAACTATGCAAGAACCTAGTAAGTCTGGAACAAGAGTAAGAGTACCTCCTCTATAAATTGATCCAAAAGATAAGGGAAAGGCAAAGATGGTTGAACCTAAAAAACCAAAGAAGAAGAAAGATCAAATTGAATATGATGCTGATGTAGCTCAGAGTTCAAGAGAGTTAGATTGAAGAAGCAGGCTTAAAGAGAAAGAGAAGAAGAGCTTGTTAAAGCTGCTACATTGTGTATGGGATGATGTTTAAGCTATGAGGATGCAGACTATGAGTTAGCTTCAAAATTAATAGGCAGAAGAGCAAGGAGAGATATCAATAATGAAAGGTCAAAGTTTTGTGGGAAACCTCATGAAAGAAAGAAAGAAACATTTTGCAAGACTTAGAGCAGAAGAGCAGAGAAGAAAACCACTGACCAAAGCTCAGAAGAGGAATCAAATGTCTAATTATCTGAAGAACATTGCTGGATATACACTGCAACAGTTCAGAGGTTATTCCTTTGATAAGATCAAGACTTTGTTTGAAACAACAAAGAGGAAGGTAAACACTTTTGTTCCAATAGAAAGTGAAGTTGACAGAGCAGTTCCTGAGTTAGCAGCTGGAAGTTCAAAAAGGGATGCAGAAGAAGAACTTGATCAAGAAAGTTCTAAGAGGCAAAAGACTGATGAAAGCTCAAAACTAGCTGAAGAACCAAGAGATAAAGAAGCTGGTGAATTGTCACAGGAAGAGCTACAATAAATGATGATAATAGTTCCAAAGCAAGGGATGAATGTTGAAGCCTTACAAACTAAGTATCCAATAATTGACTGGGAGATTTACACTGAAGGCACTAGGAAGTACTGGAAGATCATTAGAGTTGGAAATCATACTAAGGTACATCACTTTTTTGATGATATGCTAAAACCCTTTGACAAGGATGACTTAGTGATGCTGTGGAGTCTAGTTAACAAGAAGTTCAATTCAACATAACCAACAGATGAGAAAGAAAGAGAGATATGGGTTGAGTTAAAGAGATTATTTGAACCAGATATAGATGATGAGTTATAGAAGCTTTAAAATCATATTTGTAATTTAACTTAGAACCTATATGATTCATGTGGAGTGCATAATGTGTCTACAGAGAAGGGAATAGACATCTACATGCTGGTAGAGAAGGAGTATCCATTGTCAAGGGAAACTCTTACATTAATGTTGGTCCTAAAGCTCTTTGTGGATCAAGATAATGAGATATCCAAAGAACTTCTTCAGAAGATATTCATGCAGGTAGAAAGACCAAGAAGATGAAGTGTTTAGAAGAATCCTCTTAGAGAACAAGGTTTAATTCAAGAAACTTGATGATTTAGAGGTAAATCACAAGTTTAGGGGAGGATTGTTGGGAATTAAAATTCTTTATACTTAGTACTGCCAAGCCAAGAGTTAGTACTGCTAGAGTAAGTTAGTACTGCCAGTACTAACTTAAGATTGCTGAAGAACTTAAGATTGCTGGATGAAGATTAAGACTGCTAAAGAGATAAAGACGTGTCAAGTGATTTGTATTGACTTATTCAGTGTATATCTTATAAAGTTAGAAAGATACTTATAATATTAGAATTATAGAAGATTTGTAGTTATCTTGTAAAGGACTCCTTAGTCTATAAAAGGAGATTCTAGGTTATGGTGTTTCATATACATTTTGATATATTGCTTCAAGGTTGTAAACACTAGTACTACACATAGTACTCGTATTATTGATAATAATAATATTAGAGCTTTTCAGTAATATCATTATTCATAAAGTTTACTGTTTTATTAATATTCTTCTAAGTATTAAAGAGTAGATTCCGCATACTCTTTAGTATTCACAAAGTTTCTACCATAGTTGTTTTGGATTTATCCAAAGTAACTTAACATTTACAAGCTAAGGAATCGATCTTAAGTTAGGATCAACAATTTGAATTTACACATGCTAACTTCTCCCCACTATTGTATGTCAATGTGATGTCCAAAAAGTTTCATAATTCTATAATGAAAGATAAGATGGTGTACAAAGGGAATAATGTTATAGGAGCTTTAATAAATGTGCCTATTTTTGTTGGAACCTTTTCTGTTGTGATGGTTTTGTAGTTTTAGAAAATATGGATGCTTATCGTGATGAAGGAATGGGTGATGTTATTTTTGGCGAACCATTTTTAAGAGAAGTTGGAATTAAAGCAAGACGGTTCGAAGGGATGATTATCATTTACAATGGTAATGATGAAGTAACTTACCAAATTGTACGATCACATCCAAGGTTTAAAAACCACACTAATGAGCAATGCAACAAGATCCCACCATTACTGAAGGTAAGTGATGAAGATAAGAAGAATGTAATCTCGCATCCATACCAAAAGCTTAAGGGGTTTTACAAAGGAGTATTGAACTTAGGACCCGATTACATTTGAGATGCGAGGATGGAAGAATGCCTCACACGCAGGCACATTAGCGTGCATGAGATGGAATGGTGAAGAGAAACTGAAGAAAAGGCTACCTTAAAGACTTCGCTGTAAACAAAAGTGCTTCCCGAGAGACAACCCAGAATGTTATTTAATTTTATCGAGTCTGTCTTCCCAGACATCAATACGGCGTATCCGCTCCATACCATACAACGTATTGATTTTCTGGATGTTATCAGTCTTTATTTTTATGCACTTTAAAAACATTATTGTCAGTTATGGAAATACGGCGTATTCATGCACATGATACGGCGTATTCACTAGTCTGACTCGTATTTAGTTTGTTTAGTTTAGATTAAATTAACCGTAGGTACCAAGATAGGAAAGCACGTTTTTCCAATTTTTTACACAGGACCTCGTGAAGGAAATATTGATGAATATTGGTAGATAATTTACAAATCTGGAGATCTAGAAGTGTTGGAGTCTTAAAACTTCAAGGCGGCTGTTAAACACGAATTCTTGCTCAATAAAATCAACATGGAGAATCTACCGAGCAAATATCAAGGGAGTTTCTCATTCCAATTCTTTTTAATTCCCGTATTTAATGTTTTATCTATACAACGAGGACGTTGTATAATTCAAGTGAGGGGATGGAAATTAGAATGTATACTTGTCCTATTTTTCACACTAAAATGCTTAAATTATGCTCAAATTTTAAAAAAAAATCAAGCATACTTTTGTAAAATTACATGTTACATAACCTGCACACAATAACCCTTATTAGATATTGTAAGAATTTAACCCTATCCGTTTCTAAATGTTTACCCAAATTCCACAAAATATGAGTGTGTCGGTGATGTAGTAGACTTTAGAACTTGGCTTGGTATATCACTCGAGACCGCAATGATGAGTACTATGGATTTAGATAGAGTAACTTGTTTAAATTGGTAAATTATAGGATTACACCCAAAACACCTTTACATGTTGCTTATTAACTAACTACATTGGTTAGTTAACCCCCGTATAAACCCTTTGTTTTCTCTCACTATAAGAGTAAGATACCCCTAGAACAACCCGTAGAGCCAATCCTTTAGGAATTACACCAATTGTTTATTTCATTACACCTTTACACCTTAGCTTATGCTGTTAGATTAAGTTTATTTAACAGTTGCTTGTTGCTTAAAGTGTAAAGTAGGTATTTCCTGAGTCTTGTGTCAAAATTTTCTATCTTTGGTACGGTTGGAAGAATTTGCACATTGCAAATGGGAATGTATATTATAGTCAAAACTCATGTATTTTTACTACTAACACAATTGATGGTACGTCGAAAGAACAAAAAATTATCAAAGGAATTATCTGGAATTATTATGATCGTGAAGATGGTGAAACTACTCCGAGTTTCGTATATAGTTAGATGAAAAAAAATCGAAAAAATTAGAAAAATCACAACAAAAAAGAGAAGGAAAGTTTAAAGATAATCGTTTCGCAACTACCGAAGGAATTACACGAAGGATCGATTATTCGTTGATACGTCTTAAAACTCAACGATGTAGAGTATTGTACAAAGTGGAAGATATCACCACTTACCCTGTAAAGTATGTAAAGTATGGGATGATTGAGAAGTTGACCATTACGAGAACGCCAACTTAGGTTGTTGTTTTTGATCTATGATCAAGACGTTGTAAATAGTCGTGTCTTTATCATGGTTACGGTCGAGAAAAAGTGTCTAGCAACTTGTATTTTAGACTTAATCTATTTGTTTTGTAATTTTTATTTAACAACAATTTACTTCTCTTTCCTAATGACTAGCCGCTGGTTTTACGCGAATGAGGATGTGTACGAGCGTGCATGTCTATTCTGTCGTTACGGCCATGTATGCATGTCTCAGCTGCCTCGTTGGTTTATGACTTTTGGTGAAAGTTAGAAGGTCCCTACCCTATATCATTCTTCATCCTAACTGTTGGTTAAATACGAATAAGGATGTGATTGAACACACATATCTATTTTGTCATTACGACCATGTATGTGTGCTTCAGCTGCCTTGTTGGAGTGGTACTTCTGGTGAAAGATTGAAAAATGATCAACCCTAAGCCTTATCATATAAACCCATATTTACCTTTATAAACTTGTTGCTCCTTAGCTTTAGCGATGGAGATGTGTAACCTTGCCAAGCTTAGGATAGAAAACTCGTCACGACCGAGTGATTGAGCGAATTAGTTACATGTTACCACATAGATTAGTTGAGTGATTTGAGTGTTTTCATCTTCCTATTTCGTGAGGTGTTTGGTTGTGTACTTGTAATAGATCAAATAAATACTTGTAATAGATCAAATAAATGCTTTAACAAAAAATATCCTTAGGGATAAATTTTTATAGACTTATAAAGGCTACTTAAGAACAAGTAGGATTCAAGTGGGAGCATATTTGATGACATCAAATAACGTCTATTTTATAGCATCATTTATCCTATGTAATTAACCTATTTTGTATAACTATTGAAAAGTGTTGTTACTTAATCGTTTGTATTTGAGAATTACAGTAATTAGGGAGTACTTGGTGAATATTAGCAAAAGGCACGCATTATGGAGCTTAAACAAAGATATTTTGAAGATTACTATTCTGACAACCAATACGCCGTATCCATCAAGGAAGATACGACGAATCTGTGCCTACACTCACCAAAGACCACGAAGAAAACATAATCAATATGCCGTATCCAGAGAATACCAATACGCCATATTGGAGTTATCGAAGGTGAATATTCTGGAAGACATCAAACGTGGTCCCTAATCCAAGAAACACCCAATACGCCGTATCTAACACATTGGATACGTCGTATCAACACCGACTCTAGACCCTATAAATACAAAACTCAAAAATGAGTTTTAGGTGTGCTAAATCATATTCTCGATACCTAAACCACAAAATTCAATTTTCAGAGGAGAAAAAGAGCAGAAGAGGTCTCGCAACGCATTCCAATCCATAGGAGACAAAGTGTAATTTCTTATACTTTTGTAATTGTTTAGTTTTTGGTATCATTCGTTAACTCGGTTAGTTTACCTTGGCTAAGCCATTACTCTTATGTTAATTATGATGTTTGAAGGCTAATACAGGTATTAGCCATTATTATAAAGATCTGAATGGTTGGTTTTGTTTATATCTCGATTTCTTAATTTATCATTGTATGCTTATTTATGTTTATCAATTTATACTTGTTTGCGTGCTTTTGTATGCGACCTATCATTCAACTAGATCTAGTGATACGGACCAAGTAATCTAGATGCTGGGATAGCTCTCCATATAGTAATTTATACATCTAGAATCATAAGACCACAAATATTGTCCTGCTAAATCCATGCTAGGATATGCTTCTGGCTTAACTAGATATCGGATGTTGCCTTTGGTTTAGTGAACAAGTTGACTAGCAGGTGAACCTAGATAATTCAACATATAATGTTCTGATTCCATTGGATAGTTAGACAAGTGGACTATTAGTGTATAAATCACCGTTAAGCAGTAAGTGGGTAAAGTCTCTATGAGCTAGGGTTTAACAAGATCACCATTGCTTTAATCCCTAAGATAGATTATAATCAGCAAATAAGGATGCTTTATGCGGATGCTTTAATTGTGACAGAATTAATGTGTCTAGGTCTTAGGATGAAGTCCCGCCTAAGTCTAAGAATGATATGCCACCTCGAGATAAGTAATCATTGCACTGAATAAACAAACCAACTTCTAATCGGATTAATGATGGCTAATACAGTTTTCTATCATAAGGCTTGACCGCTCTTTTATCTTCTGTTAATTTGCTTGCGTGGGTTAAAGTGTCTTGAATTGATTGTAGTCACCACCAAACCCGTGCCAGTCTCTCAGGCTGAAACCCCCCTTTTACCTGTTAGAATTAGGATTAGAACTAACATAGGATTAGCATAGGTTTGACTTAGATTAGAATTAACTTAGATTAGTAAACCAAAATATTAATAAATTGAGAGATTTAACCTCGCTTCAAGTGTTCGACACCCTACTTACCACGAATCTACCACCGACCGGGTACACTGCCCGTTAAAGTGTTGTTTTTGGTTAAGTCGACAAAATATAAATTTAAAACTTGAATCATAAAAATATACACCACACAACGACACATCAACATGCTTACCGTATCTCGTGTATCTTTCTACACTTGTCTTATATACTATACTTATATAAAATCCGGGATTGTTACAACACTATGACCACACCTCGTCTCACACCTTTTCTTGCCACTACACCACGTGCCAGAGTATTTACTTCGTTTGTCATCATATCCAATTCTGACGATGAAATTACTAACATACCCGTTAGATCCACACCACCATCACCAGATCGCACACCAACTTTGTATGGCCTCCGACTGGATTCTAGTAATGACTCATCAAACGAGGATCTAAGTGAGACTGCTGAGTCACTCCACACCCAGACTGCTTCGACATCAGTTGTTCATCTACCACCTACCTGACCCCTACCTACTAGCCCTGCCTTTGCCCGTCGACCAGGAAAAGAGACCTCAATGCCACTAGGCTACAGAGCAGCCATGGATCGATGGAGGGTTGTATCACCATCTACATGTCATCAACTACTTCCATCAGAGATTCCATCATTATCATCACCACCATCACTCTTGACATTACCATATTCACCACCACCATCACTTTTACCATCCTCACCTCGTAAGAGATCCAAATCGCCTTCACCATCAAACAATCATCAGTATCACCATCACCACCACCAACAGCAGTACCACCACTACCAGAGCATATTGAGTCAGTTGGGGATGACATAGAGACCCTGCGTGCTAGTTTGACATCTGCCATGTAGGAGACGATGACTCTTCATGCTAGAGTTGGATCATTAGAGCAGCACGATGTGGTTACTTGAGAATCACTCGGGATTGTGAGAGGTAGGATCGCACGATCATAGCTTCAAGCAGAGTATGTTGAGCAGGAGGTCAAAGAGTTACGAGAGTTTCGGGTGACCGAAAAATTTAAGATGGCTGAGCTACGGAGTCGAGCGTAGGACATAGAGACTAGCTTCTAGGATCTTGAGAGGCACCTTGGTCCATAGACAGATATATTAGCGTCAATTATAACATCTTTTAGATTATATCCTACTAAACTTGAGTAGTACTCGAATGGTAGCGTTAATGAAAAACTTGTACTCTTTTATTCATGTAAAATGATGTATTAAGTATTAACCTACATTGTTGGTTATGATTATGTTATTTTATGACGTTGATTTATTTACGCCATGGTTGTTTTTATCTTATACCTCTGCGTGTCATGGTCTCACATTACATATACGTTGTGATCATTATGTATCGTGATTTTACCTTGGATGAAATCTCATTATATATTATTTTTCCTTGTGATCTTAAGGAAACAATGTCAACTATGAATCAAGGGATGAGTTTTGCGGAAATCGAGCAGATTATAGCCTAACGAGTGGCTAATGCTATCGAGACTATTGCTATCTACGAGGCAAAGACCCTCGTAGCTTGTGACTTAATGAACCGGGTCGAACGATAGAAAGACAAAGTAGTAGAGAATGCTAGAAACAAGAGGATATAGGAAGGTGACCACGGTGGAAGTTCTAGCCAAAACAAAGGACATAAAGTGATTAGAGCATACACTACCGAGCCAAGCAACAAGAAAGCCTACGCTGGAAATCTACCATTGTGTAACAAGTGCAAGTTTTACCACACTGGCCTATGTGTGGCAAAATGTAGAAATTGCAAGCGGGTTGGTCATCAAACTAGAGATTGTAAGACCCAGTCCTGAGAGCGAAACAGAGGCCCTCAGTGGCAAACCAGAAAGCTTAAGTTACCTATTATGAGTGTGGAAGGCTAGGACATTACAAGAATGGTTGTCCAGAAAGGAAGAACCAGAACCAAGTGAACAAGCAATGGAAAGGACAAACTTGTGGAGACTCTAGGGTCATGGCAAATAATGTTAATGTTCAGGGAGAGACCTTCCCGTATTACCTAGTGAAACCTAAACGAGAACTTTCTTAGACTCTACTTCCCATAGGAACTTGTGTTATACTTTCTTTTGAAATTCGTTGTAAGCGTGGGTGATTTAAATTATCTATCAAACTTATGTGTCGTGAAAACCTTGTCAATTTTACTTTAACTATCTATCTATTTATGCAAGCCACTCCCTAAGCTATTATATCCCTTCAAACATTTTTACAACTACATTATAAACCATTTCACTACCACATGATAAACTATTTTACTAATCATTATCTTACTATCGGGTAATAAACCCTTATTTTATAAACTATTTTACTATCATCTAGTAAAATACCACCTTATAAACTATGTTATTACCATCACAATAAACCATTTTGCTATTACATAATAACCTATTTTGTTATTACCATGAAAAATTGTTTTACCATCACCTTATGAAAATTTTGCTAACACTTATAAACTATTTCACTAGTATTTCATAAACAAATTTACCATCATATATAAAATAACTCGCTATCATTTTACGAACTATGCAGCTTCCATCTCATAAACTATTTTGCTACCATCTATAAGCAGATTTGCTATTTTCTTATAAACCAATTTAGCATCACTTATAAACTACTTAACTATTGTTTTGTAAACTAAAAACTATTTCGCCATTACTTTATAAACAAAGTTACTATCATTTTTACAATTTTTTTTCCACCGTCTTATGAACTATCTTTTTGATATCTTATATACTATTTTGCTATCATCTTAAAAACCATGTTACTATCATCTTACAAATCATTTTGTTTTTACTTTATGGAACTATTTTGTTTTCATCATATAAACTATTTTACTATCACCCCATGAGCTACTTAGGTATTGTCTTATAAACCATCTTATGATTATCTCGCAAACCATTTTGTTGTCACCCTATAAACTACCTTGTTTCCATTTTGTAAAATAAATTTATCACACTATAAAGCTATTTTGATACTGCTTTATGCATAACATTAGTTTGACGAAATTGAGTTCATCATTAGTCCTCAATTATACATAGCTTGATCACCTATATCCAATTCAGGAAGAACCATGCCATCCTGGTAGTACTCCCCTTAAAACTTTTGTCAAAATCAATTTTCTACTGATATTCCCGAAAAACAAAAATTTTATGTGCGTATCCATAAAACGTGTTTGTCACGGGAAACCGAATTAGCATAGTAACTAAGTAGACCTTTACACCAACTTACCACATAGAGTTGGCATCATCTTACACCAGATCCTATGTCCAAAAGTCAAGACGCATCACTATTCATTCTAGGACAATCAACCAACAAGTTTACTCGCCATTAAGGAATATACTAAATCACCCATTCAATATCGACGTAATACCGTAAAACCTAGTAGTTGTGATGCCATCATGGGCGTAGATTCTTTATCACCCTGGAAGGGCAAATATCGTAGTTGAGACTTAAGCCGAAAAGAAAGGATCAAGCCACTATTAGTTTGATCCTTAGTTATGACTATTGGTTGGAATCTTCCTGTGCAAATTTTGAACTCTCAAGCCGAGGCAAAGAAAGCAGAAAACATCAAAACACAAGACTTAGGGGGTATAATCCATAAAATAGAACCTCGTTTTGACGGAATGTTATGTTTGGAAAACATGAGTTAGTTTTTGTGCTTTAGTGACCTAAGGGCTTTGATTATGCACGAGTCGCATAAGTCGAAGTATTCAACCCATCTAGGTTCCAACAAGATGTACCACGATTTGAAAAAATTGTATTAGTGGCCTAACATGAAAGCAGATATTGCCACCTACGTTAGCAAGTGTTTGACGTGCTCAAAGGTCAAAGATGAATACCAAAAACCATCTGGTTTGTTGGTACAACCAGAGATACCCTAATGGAAGTGGGAGAACATCACCATGGATTTCATTATGAATCTTTCTAAGACATCTAGTGGTTATGATACTATTTGGGTGATTGTTGATCATCTTAACAAGTCTGCTAACTTTTTTCCAATGAAGGAAACTGATAAGATGGAGAGATTAACGAGATTTTACTTTAAAGAAGTGGTCTCGAGGCATAGAGTGTCAGTCTCTATCATTTTTGTTTGTAATGGTAGATTTACATCGCGTTCTAGCAGTTGCTCCCGAAGGCTTTGGGTACTCGTTTTGAAATGAGTATGGCTTACCATCCACAAACTGATGGACAAAGCAAGAGAACCATTAAAACTATTAAAGATATGTTACGCGCTTGCGTGATAGATTTTAGAAGTGGTTGGGATAGCATTTACCGCTAGTGGAGTGCTCATACAACAACAATTATCATACTAGCATCAAGGCTGCACCATTTGAGGCACTTTATGGTCGAAAGTTTTGATCACCTGTTTGCTGAGTCGAGGTCGGAGATGTTTAGTTCACTGGCCTAAAAATCATTCACGATACTACCGAGAAGATCATTCAAATAAAAAGCAGAATTCAAGCCGCACATGATCGTTAGAAGAGTTACGCTGATGTGAGGCGTAAGCCTCTAGAATTCCAAGTTGGAGACAATGTCATGTTAAAAGTATCACCTTGAAATGGGGTTATCCATTTTGGCAAACGGGGGAAGTTAAACCCGAGGTATATTGGACCTTTCAAGGTGTTAGCAAAAGTTGGACCTGTTGCTTATAGACTCAAACTTCCTCAACAATTAAGTAGGGTTCATAGCACATTTCACATGTCTAATTTGAAGAAGTGTTTGTCTGATGAGTCACTTGTGATTCTGTTGGATGAGATACAAATTAATGATAAACTATATTTCATTGAAGAACGCGTAGAGATTATGGACCGAGAGGTTAAATGGTTGAAACAAAGCCGTATTCTTATTATCAAGGTTCAATGGAACTCTAGAAGAGGTCTCGAGTTTACGTGGGAACATGAAGATCAATTCCAGAAGAAATATCCGCACCTCTTCGCCAACCCTGCACCTTCTTCAAATACCACCACTTGAGCTTTGCGGACAAAGCTCTTTTAACAGGGTAAGACTGTAACAATCCGTATTTTCAAGTCATTTACGACAATAAAATCTCGACTATTTAGTTTGAGCATTTACGCGTTTGCTTTTAATTTCAACCGTTAAGTTAAATCGTAAACTAAAAATCAACAATCAACGTAAACCGGCATTAAACAAATAAAATTTTACGTCAAATAAGTGTTATATAATTATTATGAAGATAATATATAACTTTTCATAATTTATTTTTATGTTTTACGTAAAACGCTTAAGTTTTGCATTTCTAGTATTTATGCATGCATGTAAACTACACCACCTTTTGATACATAAATAAATACCTACAATTATACCCAATACAAAAAAATTAAACATTTCCCTCCCCTACTTTATACATAAATCATCCCCTTTATATCCCACTCAACATACCATCTTATTTTATTATTAAGCTTAACCAAGGGATTATAAAATAAGATTTATCTAGTGCGTATAAACCACAAGCCACCAACAAAGTTGTCTTCTTATCTTGCTTGCTTCCTAACACACGCAAGTATGCATGTGTTGGTAAGGTCACTTCCACTTTTGTCTCCCATGCTCTTTTTTGAGCACTTACACATGGCACACACTCTAATCACACAAGCATGCAAGACATTTCACATGCTAGATTGTCCCTAAGCAATTAAAATAATGTATACATCTTATCAAGTTTGACCATATTAGCTAGAACTTATTATCACTTATCCCACAAAGCAAAAATCACAAAAACTCTTCTCTTTTCCCTTCTTATAACCGGCCAAGCACAAGACTAAACAAGAAAGATCATTTTAGATTTTTAGCAAGTTTTTTAAGGTGTTTCTAAGGGTATAAACTAGTATCAAACAAAAGGGGTTTGATTTAGGTTAGATTTTGCGTTCATTTCATCATCACCATCATCCAAGGTTCACACTATATTTCTTATACTTTCATTTTATTTACTTATACATGAACATCATATATATCAAGTTAAATCACCATTTAGTTTTATATTTTATCAAGTTACAAGAAAACCAAGTTTATACATAAACAAGTAAACCCTTACATAAAGATGAAAATGACTTACAAACGTGTTAGAACATTTGAAAATGTTTATTTTGGTAAATTACATGGACTATTGGATTTATTAAACTAGTTGTTAATTTATTTGTTCATAAACTAGCTTATATACTTTTATTAAATCATATTGTGTTCTTGACATTTATTTATATATTTGTGATGAGAAATGGTTGCAAAGAAATCAAGAACATCAATTACTTATATGATTATTAAGCTGTTATCAAGTTTGTTATTCATAAACTAGTTAAAATAGTTTTATAAATTATTTTATGTTTTATTCTTGTTGAGAAATGTTAGATGGGATTAGGTTAGTTTGGATGTGTTGATTGTGGAAGAGGTTGAAATATATAGATTAGTGATTTTGTTGTGTAAAAATAGAGTAGAAATTATAGACAAAAAGTGTGTAAATACACTTCCTTAACAACCTATTTTAAACATTAGGTTAGGGAACTTTGTACGAGTTAAAACCTTAAAAACATGTTAGCACATCTCAATGCGATTCCATGCATATAAAGAACTCGAAAAACGAATGTAAAACGAATAAGTTATGGTCAAAACAAGATTTGAAACAATACCGACAAAACAATTTTTTGGCATAATATGGCAGATTTGTATTTCGTGTTTTTAACCATTTTCGAATCCGAACCGGCTTAAGTATAAAACTAGAAACTTGCTCAGAATGATTTTTCGGTAAAGTAACGCGAGTTTTGAAGCCCAAAAGTGTAAAAGGGAAGAGATATTCTTAATCAAACTTGGACTATTTTTCAGACAATGACATGTAAACTTCTGCACACTATTTGCAAATGTATGTTCCTGACATGAATAGTAAAATTAGGTTTTCGGACGTTTTCGAGTCCGTTTGGACTATAAAAACCTTAGGAAATATTATTGCATCACTTATATATATTGTTTATACGTGTTTTAAACCTTATAAATATTATTTTATAAATTAACTAGGCTATATATATATATATATATATATTGTCGTAGTAAAAATAAAAGTGATAGACTTAACGAAATCATTATTTTGATTTGTAAGCTAAGTTTAAAACTATTAGGTGGTGATATAACAAGATAAAATATAGTGCATTGTTCTATATTTTCATACGTTATTCTAAATTGACCTATAATTAATTAGGTTGCATTCCGGTTATTTGTGACGTCATTCATTGTTGATTCATTCAAAATCAATTCCATTACTTGAAGTGAGTTTATAGCCCCACTTTACTTATTTAACAATACTTTACAAATATCGGGGTGAGATACATGCTTTGTTTTACATTTGGACGCAGGTACTCTGTTAAACATGTTACGAGTTGCCTAAGTAGCGATAACCCATTATGCCCAGTATCATGAGCTATTAATTACTTGGAGTAAGCGCGTGTGTTGTAAATAGATCTATTTGGGATTAACATCCCCGTTCGGGTAAGTCATACTTACTAGTTTCGGACGACCGAAGTAACGGACGTATACCATATCGGATTTTAGATGTTACGGGTTAAACATCTACACAGGTACAATATTGCATAAATATGCACGCATACATAGTTGTAGCTTCTGTGTCATGAGCTTAGTGCAATCGTAATTACATTTAGTGATTTAGTATGGGATACATTAACTCACACATTGAACTCTTGCGGTCCTACATTTATACATACATAAACCTATGAACTCACCAATTTTATGTTGACAATTTTCAGCATGTATTTCTCAGGTGAATAAGCTGCTTGACGTACTTGATGTGCATTGGAGTCTAAACTTTTCAAGAATACATTCATGGGTTTCTATATATACGCAAACTATCATTCCTCGTTGTACTATTTTAGGTCTTTCATTTTGATGCAAACTATTGGGACAAATGTTATAACTTATTTATTTCAATCAAATCAACGAGGGTACTTTTCAAATGACTCATTTAGAAGTCGTTCTCTTATATCTTGTGTTATTGTATTATGAAGTAATGCCCCCGGTTACCTTTCTGCTGCGACATGTTTTGGGGGTGTTACAGATTGGTATCTAGAGCCAAGGTTATAGAGAACTAGGTTGCATATCTTACGTAGACTATAACCGTTTTCATAAACATTGTATCACATAAAACCTTTTCATGTTACATACACTACTTGCGTACCCTATTTGTCTTCACATATTTATATACGAGCTTACCCTAATCTTGGTATATTTCTACACTTGTCTTGTATATTATATTATATAAAACACTGGATTGTCCCGCCCATAGCACTTATCAATCACACGTCCCATACCTTTTCCTGCTACTACAACGTGCGGAGTATTTGCTCCGTTGTCATCATTTCCGATCATTGATGATTGAGATCACTACTCTCTACCCAGTTACCCCCCGCACCACCATGTAGATCGCACACCAGCTTTTGTATGGATACCCACTTAGATTCTGGTTGTTGACTCATCAGATGAGGATCTGGATTGAGACTGCTGGTACTTCTACACCAGGACTGCTTCGACATCAGTTGTTATCACCACCTAACCAACACCCCCAAACTACTAGCCTGCCTTTGACCATTGACCAAAAAAAGGTGATCTTGATGCCATTTTGGCTTCCAGAGGCAGTCATGGATAGATGGAGAGCCGTATCACCATCCACCTGTCATCCACTGCTTCCATTAGAGTACATCATTATCATCACCACCATCACTCTTGACCTCATCATCTTCACCACCACCACCACTTTTACCATCCTTATCTCGTAAGAGATCCAGATCGCCCTCACCATCACTACCATCATCAGTATCACCATCACCATTACCACCACCAACAGCTGTACCACCACCACCAGAGCATATGGAGTCAGTTGGGGATGACATAGAGGCTAGCTTCTGGAATCTCGAGAGGCACCTTCGTCCATAGACAGACATATTAGCGTCATTTGTAGCTTCTTTTGGATTGTATCCTACTAAACTTGAGTAGTACTCGGTTGGTAGCGTTAATGAAAAACTTGTACTCTTTTATTCATGTAAAATAATGTATTAAGTATTAACCTACGTTGTTGGTTATGATTATGCTATTTTATGACGTTGATTTATTTATACCATGGTTGTTTTCATCTTATATCGCTGAGTGTCGTGGTCTCATTTTTCATATATGTTGTGCTCATTGCGTGTCGTGATTTTACCTTGGATGAAATCTCATTATATATTATTTTTCCTTGTGATCTTAAGGAAACAATGACAACTACGAATCAAGGGATGAGTTTTGCGGAAATCAAGCAGATTGTAGCCCAGCGAGTGGCTAATGCTATCGAGACTATTGCTATCTACGAGGCAAAGACCCGTGTGGCTCGCGACTTAATGAACCGGGTCGAACGATAGAAAGACAAAGTAGCAGAGAATAATAGCAACAAGAGGAAGTGGAAAGGTGAACACGATGGAATCTCTAACCAACAACAAAACAAAGGGCATAAGGTGATTAAAGCACACACTGCCGAGCCAGGAAACAAAAAAGGCTATGCGAAAAATCTACATTGTGTAACAATGTGCAGGTTTCACCACACCGGGCTGTGTGCGAAAAAATGTGGCAATTGCAAGCGGGTTGGTCATCAAACTAGATATTGTAGGACCCTAAGTTGTTAAAGATCTGGTCTTAAGAGTTTGTTCATTAAAAATCAAGGAATCAAGTTAAAATTGGCAAATCTGTTTTAAAGGACTGTTTGGTTTAACTATGAAAAAGGGTTAAAATAGGTCATATTGAGTTATGCCTTTTGGGTTATGATAGTTTAGCTTGAAATCATCATAAGAGTCAGCTGTTAAGAGTTTTTAAGCACTAAATTTCAAATTCTTAGTTTATAAAAGTTGTTATTTGAATCTGTCAAAGTTTTGACAGATTATGGAGTTCTTATTATTTGATTTGTGATTTATAAGTTTGAATGCAAGGTTTGTGTTTGATTTAGTCTTAAAACAAGTTAGAAACCAAAGTTGTAGACTCTGCAAGTTTTGTTTAGATTTTTACAAAATCTGTCAAAAGATGGCTAAGTAACCTTCTTGTTTTAAAATAAGTTTTTTTCAACTTAATTTTCTGGCTTATCCTTTAGTTCAAACTGAGTATTGATTGTTGATATGAGTTCTAGGAAGGCCAAATTTTATCTTTTTTTAGGTCGCAAGTCTGTAAGGTTCTGATTATTTGCTTATTTTTAAGCTTAAAAGTAGGGGTTTGTAAAGATTTGAAAATTTCTTCTAAGTGTTGAAATCTGAGTGTGTAGCTTTTTCATAAGCATTCTTCTTGGCTTATCTTTGTTTCAAACTCCTATTTGATTGCTCATTATTGTAGTTTTAAAGTCAAGATTTAAGCCTATATAAGTTGTTTGTCCATAAGGTTCTTTTTTGGTGCTTAAAAATAAGCCTAAAAGTGCCATTATAGGCTGTTTGCTCTCAGTTTTGGCCAAGTTTGCTTATTTGATTTTCTGGGCTTATTTGCTCACTTTCTTAGCTTATTTTTACTTAAATTGCTTATTAGGTGTAGTTTAAGTCCCTTTTAGCTTATTTTACTTAAGGTAAGGCTTATTTAAGCTTAATTGCATTGTAGCTTAAAAAATTCTAAGTGTTAAAACCTTTAAGTGATTCTGTCTTTCTTAGCTTATTATAGCTTAAATTCTTTACTTATTTTTGTTTGTTCCTGCTTATTAGGTGTAGTAGAGCCTGTCTTAGCTTATTCACCCTTTTTGTTAGCTTATTAGTGATAAAAAAAAGCCAAACAGTTAGAATTTAAGCCTTTTTAGTATAAAAAGCCCTTTGTCACTTTAGAAGCTTATTCTGTGCTTATTTTTGAGTTTTAAAAATTTTTGTTTTCATTAAATTTGTCCATTTACAGCTTATTTATAAGCTGGTAAAAAATTTTGCAAAAAGAAAAACGCATTGGGAGTTTGGAAGTCCAAGGTGAGCACAAGGCTCGAACCCTGGACCTCTACAAACTCAACCAACGCATTTAACTCCTCACACACAAACCACTCCTGCCCTTGGGACTTTCCTGTCTAAGCTTGCACAAACAATATATTTAACACTTTTTTGATTTTTTTTATAAGCCAATTCGTAGCTTATTTTAGCTTTTTAAGAGCTTATTTGATAAGCTGGTTCAACCAACTTATTGTTCTTGCATCCTTTATAGTATTTAGGAGTTTTAGTGAATTTTTTAGAATTTTTCATCTTTATTTAGTATTTTTCTTGAATTTCCGTAGGTAAAAAAATTAAAAAGTCATTTAAAATTAGTAAATTAATTTTAAAAAAATACCAAAAAATAGTTTTTTGATTTAGAATAAATACTTTTAGGTTTACAAGTTTTAAGATTATTTTTATCATTTTTAGATTTCAAATTTCATTTTTAGCTTATTAAATTAATTTTAGAAAATAGTTTTTAATTATAAAAAGTAGGGAAAAATATTTTTCTGCGTTTTTATGATAATTTAGACTTTTCTAAAGTAGAAAATCATTTTTTGGAATTTTTAGGAATTAATTTGTCATTTTCTAGAATTTTAATTAATTAAATAGGTCTTTAATTCATAAAAAATAAAAAAAAGTCAAAAAAAATATAAATATTTTTTAGAAAATTTTATTTTGTCATTTTAGAGGTTTAGAAACCAAATTTGCATTTTTAAGATTATTATTTGCCTTAGCTAGTTTTTTTTAATCCCGTTTAGGATTCTCGGTTTGCGTTTTTAGTATATATTTGTTTTGCCTTAGTTAATTTTAGTGTAAATTACCTTATTTTTCCCGTAGTTTTAGATAACCAATCATAATCTTGTTCCATTCAAACATCGATTCTCAAAACACCTCTCGACTTTCAATTGCATTCCTCGTTGGGGATAACGACCCGGGAATCATACTCCCTGTTTACTACACTAAGAGATTTTTTATTCTTATCCTTATTATATATTTATAAGTATTTTTATATTTATATTATATACTAAGGGTTCAATCCTAATCAATCAGAGAGATTAACGAGATTTTACTTTAAAAAAGTGGTCTCGAGGCATGGAGTGTCAGTCTCTATCATTTCTGACTATGATGGTAGATTTACATCGCATTCTGGCAGTTGCTCCAGAAGGCTTTGGGTACTCATTTAGATATGAGTATGGCTTACCATCTACAGACCGATGGACAAAGCGAGAGAACCATTAAAACTCTTGAAGATATGTTACGCGCTTGCGTGATAGATTTTGGAAGTGCTTGGGATAGCATTTACCGCTAGTGGAGTGCTCATACAACAACAATTATCATACTAGCATCAAGGCTGCACCATTTGAGTCACTTTATGGTCGAAAGTGTCGATCACCTGTTTGCTAAGCCGAGGTCGTAGATGTTCAGCTCACTGGCCCAGAAATCGTTCACGATACTACCGAGAAGATCATTCAAATAAAAAGCAGAATTCAAGCCGCACATGATTGTTAGAAGAGTTACGCTGATGTGAGGCGTAAGCCTATAGAATTTCAAGTTGGAGACAAGGTCATGTTAAAAGTATCACCTTGGAAAGGGGTTATCCATTTTGGAAAATGAAGGAAGTTAAACCCGAGGTATATTGGATCTTTCAAGGTGTTAGCAAAAGTTGGACCCGTTGCTTATAGACTCGAAATTCCTCAACAATTAAGCAGGGTTCATAGCACATTTTACGTGTCTAATTTGAAGAAGTGTTTGTCTGATGAGTCACTTGTGATTCTGTTGGATGAGATACAAATTGATGATAAACTATATTTCGTTGAAGAACGCGTGGAGATTATGGACCGAGAGGTCAAACGGTTGAAACAAAGTCGTATTCTTATTATCAAGGTTCGATGGAACTCTAGAAGAGGTCTCGAGTTCACGTGGGAACGTGAAGATCAATTCCAAAAGAAATATCCGCACCTCTTCGCCAACCCCGCACCTTCTTCAAATACCACGACTTGAGCTTTGCGGACAAAGATCTTTTAACAGGGGAAGACTCTAACAATCCGTATTTTCAAGTCATTTATGACAATAAACTCTTGACTATTTAGTTTGAGCATTTACGCGTTTACTTTTAATTTCAACCGTTAAGTTAAATCGTAAACTAAAAATCAACAATCACCGTAAACCGACATTAAACAAATAAAATTTTACGTCAAATAAGTGTTATATAATTATTATGAAGATAATATATAACTTTTCGTATTTTATTTTTATGTTTTACGTAAAACGCTTAAGTTTTGCATTTCTAGTATTTATGCATGCATGTAAACTACACCACCTTTTGATACTTAAACAAATACCTACAATTAAACCCAATACACAAAAATTAAACATTTCCCTCCCCTACTTTATACATAAATCGTCCCCTTTATATCCCACTCAACATTCCATCTTATTTTATTATTAAGCTTAACCATGGGATTATAAAATAAGATTTATCTAGTGTGTATAAACCATAAGCCACCAACAAAGTTGTCTTCTTATCTTGCTTGCTTCCTAACACACGCAAGTATGCATGTGTTGGTAAGGTCACTTCTACTTTTGTCTCCCATGATCTTCTTTGAGCACTTACACACGGCACACACTCTAATCACACAAGCATGCAAGACATTTCACATGCTAGATTGTCCCTAATTAAAATAATGTATACATCTTACCAAGTTTGACCATATAAGCTAGAACTTATTATCACTTATAGCACAAAGCAAAAATCACAAAAACTCTTCTCTTTTCCCTTCTTATAACCGGCCAAGCACAAGACCAAACAAGAAAGATCATTTTAGATTTTTAGCAAGTTTTTTAAGGTGTTTCTAAGGGTATAAACTAGTATCAAACAAAAGGGGTTTGATTTAGGTTAGCTTTTGTGTTCATTTCATCATCTCCATCATCTAAGGTTCACACTATATTTCTTATACTTTCATTTTATTTACTTATACATGAACATCATATATATCAAGTTAAATCACCATTTAGTTTTATATTTTATCAACATACAAGAAAACCAAGGTAATACATAAACAAGTAAACCCTTAAAGATGAAAATGACTTACAAACGTGTTAGAACATTTGAAAATGTTTATTTTGGTATATTACATAGACTATTGGATTTATTAAACTAGTTGTTAATTTATTTGTTCATAAACTAACTTATATACTTTTAATAAATTATTGTGTTCATGACCTTTTAATTATATATTTGAGATGAGATGGATGGGACTAGGATTAGTGGATGTTTGTGATATAAAGGATGTTGTTGTGGTTAAATTAGAGGATGTTGCTAGATAAAAGGGTGTAACACGTTCAAGTATTAAAGTTTATAAAAACTTTTAGGGACAACCGACTTTTACTGATTTGACACGAGTTTTGAGACAAGTTACAATCTTAAAAATGTGAAAGTAAGTCTTAATATAATTCCGTGCATATAAAGAACTCAAAAAACGGACGTAAAACGAAGAAGATATGAATTTTTAAAGTTTCACGGCAACTATTATATTTTGATAGCTTTTTGGTAAAAATGTAGTCTGATCAGATTTTAATTTGTGTTTTTGAGGGCTTTCGGGTCCGAACCGCCTTAAATATAAAACTAGAAAGTTGCCTGGAATAATGTTTTGGTTAAATAAAGTGAGTTTCGAAGGTTAAAAGTGCATTATGAGTGAGATAATCTTCACTAAAATTAGACAACTTTTTATATAAAAATTCCTACACAGTTTATTAAAGTATAAAAGCCGTTAGGATTTTATTTAGGTGTTTACGAGTGTTTCCGGGTCCGTTTGAACTATAAAAACCTTAAGAAATAGTATAG
>BQNB010099616.1:0-24886 GCA_026074375.1 Tanacetum coccineum | reverse complement strand
ACTTCATCCATTCCATCCATTCTTTATCTCTAACATCACAACCCACATCTCACTCTTGTTCTTGGTTTGATCATAAGATTTCTAGTATTCTACACTTTAAGTGATGTATTTGTTGAAATGAGAATTTACTACTAATTACTTGTTTACGTTTAATTTTACGTTGAACGTTTTTATATTTTGTGATTATCAAAACGTAAAAATGTGAAAAAATATTAGTAATGTTTTTAGGCAGTATATTTTATCAACAAAAATCTCGTTATCTTTCTTTGCCGATGCATGCATTTGCTTATACCTTGTTCGCTTGTAGTCATCATCAGATGGTTCTAGAATCGTAGAGGTGCACTTTAGCAATGCCGTATGCCAATTGACGAATTGCAGAGGTGCACTATAGCAACGGAGAAATGCCTTATCTTGTGATACAGTCAATATTATCACGAAAGAATGAAGAATCACTAGGTACCTCCTCAACTATCCAGTTGAAAAGGGGGCGAGCCATATAGAACGTCTTTCAGAATTTATATGCATCGTACATTGGGTTCTCACTAAAAAAAGTGGCGACACCGCTGTATATACGGGGTTTCTCGTTGGTCGATTTGCTCGTCGTCTATTCCTAATAAACGACACCGCTCTTGTAATAATATTCACCTCCCGGCTAACAACTTCTTGTTCTTTTGAAAAAAACATTTCAGAATCCATTTCGATAGTGAGGAATGAAATGTATGTTGTTTTAGTAAGAATATAAGAAGATGTGTATAAAAATGGTGAAGTTTTGAGGTATTTATAATTGAAAAATGGGGTAGTGTAATTTTTTTTTATAAAAACCAACGGATAGTTTAGAGAGGGGGGCCACTTTTTTTTGACCTCACGTATGGTGACCGGCTCACCAATATCTTTGCTTTTTCTCCTAACTCACGGGTGAGTTGGTTGTGTTGTTTTGGGAGCTCACGCGTGAGGTGAGGCCTCACTGAGCTCACTCACGCCCACCCAGGTGAGCCTAAAAAGGGTTTGGTAATTAGTTCTTTTAATTTGAATAGATAACGTATTAGAAAAATACTTTTAGTTTTGATTTAATTTGATACCCTACTTAACGGATTTGATAGTATTTAAATAATTTTTTTGAAGAATAAGCTATTTTACTAAAATTCGATACAAGTCCTAAAATATTGGTTAGACTACATATTAAATGTTGAATATCTAAAATCCTATTACTGTTACCATCTTAACAGGTTACTAGTTTTAAATCTCGTGCACACACGAGGTTTTAGGTTTGATTTTTGTTAGTTTAATTTGCTCGCACGGGATTTTGGGCTTGATTTATGTTAGTTAAATTTGATCGATTTTAAATTATACCTTCTAAATACATTATATTTTCGTTGTGTTTTTCCAAAAATGATGTATGTTGATATTTGAGTTTTTAATAATTATGATTACTCTTAAAATGTACAAACATTAATAGAAAACAAATGATACTAAAAAATGAAAATAAATGTATAAAAAATTAAGAAAATTAAACTATTTTGTGTTCTATTTTTGTTAGTTTAATTTGCTCATACTGTACATGAACACATGGCTATGGGCTTGATTTATATTTGTTAAATTTGCTCCATTTTAAATTATAACTTTTATCAGAAGAATATTGTATTCATTAACAACTCATGAACTCCAAACGATGTGAACATAACTAAACAAAAGCATATGAATAAAAATACCTATTTTCATTAGAAACCTTTGAATTCTTATTCATCATCATTAGATATAATTACAGTTTCTTTGACACAAACCAATGTTTAACATCATACCTGAATTTTATAAAATAGTTTATAATTTCTTGAAAATGATGCTTAGTATTTATAGAGAAAAAACTTGTTAGACATTTAGGGAAATGATATGGATATTAATGAATTTGAAATGTATATTTGAGTAAATTATTCAAAATTTTAAAGTTTGTTAGGACTATTTTTGGATGATGATTATATTTACTTATGAGCATGGAAGTATATCAAGATTTTATTGAAGTGTATCAAAATTTATTCTCCAGTAACGACTTTACTTATCTTTTAAATTTAAAAAGAGAGGCGAGTTTGATATATATTGTATTATGTAAGTAGTCTTTTAAACCATTTCAAAGTAATTAAAACATAGCGGAAGCAATAAGAAAACATAGCGGAAGCAATAATAAAGTTTTGACAAAAAACAACGAGTATGAATAAAGATAGTCTTGAAATCAGTCGAAGCCACATTGCACATAGACTTCTAATAGCACACCTTGAAAATCCAAGCTAAGCACATGAGAAAAATATACTTAAAGCGTCAACATAAAGCTGGTGAATTCATAGGTTTAATTCAAACGTAATTATAATGGACCACAAGATTTCAAAACGTATGTGCCAGTTATAACATATACAACTTTACATAAAAGGTATTTACGTTGCGCTAAGCTCATGACACCGAAGCTAATGGTGGAAGGTAGCATGTACATTTCCATATAAAGTTTGCCCTGGTAGGTGTCCGACCAAAGATCACCCAAACTAGTTTCGACATGATATACATCCGTTGGCCTGTACAATCCATCGTACCCGACCAGTAAGAATTACCAAACCCGAATGACGATTATTAGTCCCAAAAGATCTATTTACTCACCCGCGCTTACTTAACTAGCCAGTCGGTTAAAGGTAATTAATGGTTTATGATAATACAGGCAATAGTGGTCTAACACTACTTAGGCAACACGTAAACAAGGGAAAATATCACGTAAAGTACTTGTGTCCTGTTTAAGAAAAACAAGAAATCTTTCTCACCCTAAAGTTGTAAAAATATATTCAAAAAGAGTAACAATGTAGGGCTATGAACTCACCTTTATTGGTGAAGTGAAGTGGTGAAAAGGCTAGTAGAAAGATCACACGGAATAGAACAACGGTACTCGACGACCTAAGTAATATAGGTTTCGATTTAGAATTAGAGTAATAGAAAAATAATGTTAATGCATAAAGGTTTATCAAAATACTTTCGTAAATGTTTTCTAAAAATGGAACATTAGTGATCGTATTGTGGTTGTAACATTTGACTTGATAAAGTATGTCGTAATATTAAGTATATAATACTACATAATAATAATCAAGTAAATATATATATTTCGGCATCTTACCCATTCCCTTATAAGTAGTCAAGATGTTTTTAATAATAAACATTTTCTAAATATTTTCTAAGTGTATAGATTTTATAGAATTTTTGGATTGACCCGTTTATGTTTACACGTTTTCCAAAGTCATAGACTTTATTCAAATCAATTCCAAATCACTTTCAAAGATATATTTCGCAAATCGCAATCTACTATACTATCAATTCCTTTACTAGTTAAGCCGAAAAACCTTTTGGATCCTTATTGGGCTTTTAGGCCCAATAAGCCTAAATAGATGATCTGAAACACGAAGAGTCCAAAATAAGCAAAAGACAGTATCCAAGTTCGGGTATTATCAAATAAGCTATACACGAGCTTATCTAATAAGCTACACCGTAGGCTTAAAGTCATGATGTGTTGTTTCATATTGGGTCGTGGCCCATTAAACTAAATAAGTAGGTTTAAGCTTATCCATTAAGTCCGATAAGCAACCCGTTAAACAAATAAGCACTCTACTCACTAATAAGCTATTAATAAGCTCAAATAAGTCAAGACAACAAACCATTAAGTCAAACCATGGGCTTAAATCCACGGTTTGGGCTCACTTGTTGGGCCGAAACCTTTAAGCTCATCCGAGCTTATTTATTAGGCCCGTTAAGTCGAAAAGGAATCAAATAAGCTCTTGGTTCATAAATAACTTATCAATAAGCCACTTGTAAGCCAAGACGAATAAGCTAAACCATGTAGCTTATTACTTGAGCTCACGGTTTAGGCTTCATTTTGTAGGACGTAGCTTATTAAGCCCGTTAAGCATATTTAGGTTTATTTGTTAAGCCAAATAAGCTCAACACATTTTCCCTTATCAAAATAAGCTAGAACATATAAGCCAAATCAAAATAAGCTAGAACAAATTTCCTTTTTGTTTTCTTTGTGCGCCGAACACGATAATAAGCCCAATAAGTTCTTCAAGAGCTTATTAAAAAGCCGAATCATCAAATAAGCATAAAGTCTTGATTTTTATTACATAAAAGTAACCATGATCACAAAACTACATTTTCCTTGTTTCCCTTTATGTATTTTTGAACCACAACATACGCCTTTTTAAGGTTTATGAAAATTTTAAAACCTTGATCTTTATAAAACGTTTGTACAACTTATGTTTATGCATTATGAGGATTATAAAAGTACAAGATTCATGTAGAATAGATGACTTACAAAAGAAGGATGATTAGAAGGTGATTAGTGACTAGCCACAACCCAAACGTTGTTTATAAACTACCCAAATAATAATAGGAATCAAACCAATACACTTTATCTTTAAATGTTCTTGATCAAAAATTAAAGTTTGGTGGATTTTATGAAGGGGTGTTTGTTCGTCGGTTGTGAGAGAGAAGAAGGAAAAGAGAGCAAATTTTGTAAGTATGTGTGTTTTTCTTGAGAGAGAATGAGATGAAATAAAATGAATCTAGACACAAAGTTTATAAGCCTTCAAAATTTGAAATGTGTGTGTGTTGGTGTGTGTGGTCTGACATAAGAAAGGAGGGGAGGGAAAATGGACCAATTTGATTCACATTTTTAAGGAACATGCAAGGTGGTGGTTATTTAATATCTAGATATTTCCATGCACACACAATATTAGTTATCTTCACAGTATACACAAGAAACTAAAAACACGTATAAACTTTACGAAAAATTCTAAAATTTTAAATATCAACTCGGAAAGTAGAAACGTGACCACTGTCTAAAGACTACGATAAAGAATGATTCCGGTAATGATTCTCAAATATGCACGGGATAACTTCCCGGTTAAACGTAAAAATTACACGTAACTTATAAATTTTAAAATACTGAGCGAAAATGGTTAAATTATTGGTCGGAAATTTACAAGGTGTCACATCCTTTCCCCATTAAAAGAGATTTGTCCTCAAACCTAAAGACATAACATCTGCCACGGGTGCATAGTTGGCAAAAAGATGAGGATACTTCTTCTGCCTTTGATCTTCACGTTCCCAAGTGAACTTAGGACTTCTCCTTGAGTTCCAACGCACTTTAAAGACTGGGATACGGCTTTGCTTCAGACGTTTGACATCATGGTCCATGATTTCGACTGGTTCTTCTATGAAGTAGAACTTGTCATCAATATGGATTTCGTTTGATAGGCATTTCTTCAAGTTCGAGACGTGAAACGTACTATGAACTCTGCTCAATTGCTCTGAAATTACAAGTCGATAGGCAATGGTTCTAACTTTGGCAAGGATCTTGAAAGGTCCAATATATCGAGGGTTAAGCTTTTCCCGTTTGCCAAAACGTATCACCCCTTTCCATGGCGACACTTTTAGCGTGACTTTGTCTCCTACTTGAAACTCAAGGGGTTTTCGTCTTATGTCAGCATAGCTCTTTTAATAATCACGGGCAGCTTGAATACGGTTCTTGATTTGAATCATCTTCTCAGTTGTCTCATGGATGATCTCAGGGCAAGTGGGTTGACTATCTCTAACTTCAGCCTAGCAGATAGGCGATCGACACTTACGCCCATACAATGCCTCAAATGGTGCGGCCTTAATACTGGTATGGTAGCTGTCGTTATACGAAAATTATACCAACGGCAAATGTCTATCCCAACCTTTTTTGAAATCAAGCACACATGCACGCAACATGTCTTTTAATGTCTGGATGGTCCTCTCACTTTGACCATCAGTCTGCGGGTGATAAGTTGTACTAATATCCAATCGAGTACCTAGAGCTTCCTGAAGCGATTGCCAAGAATCAGACATAAACCTACTTTCTTGATCCGAGATTATTGAAACTGGCACTCCATGCCTTGAGATGACTTCCTTCAAGTACCGTCTCGTCAGTTTCTCCACAGAATTTGTTCCTTCATTGGTAAGAAATGTGCAGACTTAGTGAGACGATCAACAATTACCTAAATCGTATCTTGACCAGTTGTCGTCTTTAGCAACTTAGTCACGAAGTCTATCGTTATGTTCTCCTATTTCTACTGGGGAATCTCTGGTTGAACCAATAATCCAGATGGTTTCTGATATTCAGCCTTAAACTTGGCACACGTTAGACACTTGCTAACATAGGTGGCAATCTTTGCTTTCATTTTGGGCCACCAATACAACTTCTTCAGATCCCGGTACATCTTATCCGATCCGAGATGGATGGAATACTTTGACTTATGCGACTCATGCATAATCAATTCTGTCAAGTCACCAAAGTACATAGTTAAATTCTTGTTGTTCAGACATAATGTTCCGTCAGCGCGAGGTTCAAGTTTATTAATCATACCATGTAGATCTTCCATTATGTAATTCTATTCCTTTCTCGCCTCGGCTTGAGCATTCAGAATTTGCTTGGGAAGGTTCAATCCTATAGTCATCACCAAGGCTTGAACTCGCAACGGCTTAATCCTTTCCTTCCGGCTTAAAGCGTCTGCCACCACGTTTGCCTTTCTCGAGTGGTAACAAATCTCATAGTCGTAATCACTTAACAATTCTAGCCATCGATGTTGTCTCATTGATGTGTCGTTGTGTGGTTGTAATTTATGTTTTAAGTTTTAAGTTTATATTTTTTTGACTTTACCAAAACAACACTTTAACGGGCAGTGTACCTGGTCGATAGGAGTTTCATGGTAAGTAGGGTGTCGATCACTAAGAGCGAGAAACAATCTTTTAATTTATTAATATTTTGGTTATCTAAACTAAGTTAATTATATTCTATGTTAAACCTATGCTAAACCTATGTTAATCCTAAATCTAACGGATAAGGGGGTTTTTAGCCTGAGAGACTGGCACGGGTTTTGTGGTGACTAAAATCAACTTAAGACACTAAAACACACGCAAGCAAATTGACAAAAGATAAAAGAATTGGACTAGCTAAATATAAAAAAGACTTGTATAAAACCATTAATTAAACCAATCAGAACGTTGGTGTGTTTATGTTAGTGGCAATGATTACTTATACTCGAGGCGGCATAACATGTCTTAAGACTTAGGCTGTACTTCTTCCAAAGACCTATATACGTAAGAATTGGTGTCACAATAAACGTATCTGCATAAACACCTTATTTTGCTGATTATAATCTATCTTAGGATTAAAGCAATGGTGATCATGTTAAACCCTAGCTCATAGAGACTTTACCCACTTACTACTTAAAGGCAATTCTACAAACTAAGTAAGTTCCACTAACCAAGTCTATACCAATAATTGAGAACGTACACGATGATCCTAAGGGTCAACAATGCTGGTCAAACTAAGCTCGCAATCTAAAGGCAAAGATAGGTCATTGTTCATGATCCTATTGGTCTAGGTGTATAAATCACAATATAGAGGGCCATACTTGGCATCTAGATTACTTATGGTCCGTATCACTAGATCAAGTAGAAATGATAGGTCGTATACTAAAGCAACGTAAACAAGTATACACTGATAAACATAAACAAGCAAGTCAATGATAAATTACGCAATCGAGATAAACAAACCAAACAATCAATCTTCATAATAATGGCTAAAACCCCGAAAGTTATAGCCTTCAAACGTCATAATCAATACAAAAGTAATAATTTAGCCAAGGTAAACTAACCGAGTTAACGAATGATACCAAAAACTAAACGATTACAAGAGTATAGGAGATTACAAGTTGTTTCCTATGGAATTAATTACGTTGCAAGACCTCTTCTGCTCTTCTTCTCTTCTGAAAATCGACTTTTATGGTTTAGGTATCGAAAATATGATTTAGCACAATGAAAACTCGTTTTTAGGTTTTCTATTTATAAGGTCTGGAAAAAGAAAAAAAAGGGGGTCACCCCCCCCCCCCAAAAATTAAAACAGAAGTATTGACTGAGGTCAATACGGCGTATCAGGGGTTTCTTGGAGTAGGGACCACGTTCGAAATCTTCCAGAATATTTCATTCCATAACTTGAATACGGCTTATTGGTCTTCTTTGGATACGGCGTATTAGATCTTGTTCCTTTGTGGTCTTTATTGAAGTGTAGGCACAGATACGCCCTATCTTCCTTGATGGATACGGCGTATTAGATGTCAGAACAGTGCACTTTAAATGACGTCGGCTAAGCTCTAGAAATGTCGTGCCTTTTAGCTAATCTTCACCAAGTAATCCATAATTACTACAATTCTCAAATACAAACGATTAAGTAACAATTCTTTGCAATAATTAAACTAAATGGGTTATTTACATGGGATAAATAATGCCATTAAAGTAACGGATAATTCCTTCAGACGTACCAATAATTGTGTTGGTAGTAAAAATACATGAGTTTTGACTTTTTTATATATTCCCATTTGCAATGTGAAAATTTCTTCCCAACCGTACCAAAGATAGAAAATTAACACAAGACTCAAGAAATACATACTTTACACTTTAAGCAACTAGCAACAGATAAATGGACTTAATCTAACAGGGTAGGCTAAGGTGTAACGAAACAAACAATTGGTGTTATTCCTAAAGGATTGACTTTATTGGTTTTTCTAGGGGTATCTTACTTTTAAGAGAGTGGTTAAAATAGGTTTTATAACGAGAATATAACTAACCATGTAGTTAGTTAATAAAACACATATAAAGCTTTTTTGGTGTATCCTATAAATTTACCAATTTAAACAAGTTACTCCATCTAAATCCATAGTACTCATTATTGTGGTCTCGAATAGATATACCAAGCCAAGTTCTAAAGTCTACAACATCACCGGCACACTCATATTTTGTAGAATTTGGGTAAACATTTGGAAACGGATAAGGTTAAATCCTCATAATATCTAATAAGGGTTATTGTGTGCAGGTTATGTAACAATTAATTTCACAAAAGTATGCTTGATTTTTTTTAAATTTAAGCATTTTAATGTGAAAAATGGGACAAGTAAATATTTCTAATACCATCCCCCCCACTTGAATTATACAACGACCACCCCCCCCCCCTCCATTTGTATAGATAAAACAATTAAAAAACGGGAAGTTAAAAGAATTAGAATGAGAAACTCCCCTGATATTTTGCTCGGCAGATTCTCCAAGTTGAGTTTATGAGCAAGAATATGTGTTGTAAATGCGTCTGTATTCCAGCATGACTACAACCACACATAGGATTCCAGATGATCGGTACTTTACCAACTTCATCAATTTCTATTGAGCGAGGTCCTGTGCAGAATATAGGAAAAACATGCAAAATCCTATCTTGGGTATCTATGGTTAATTATAAATAAACTGTACAGGAGACCAATACGCCGTATCCATAAACTAGAATACGCCGTATTAAGAAACCTGTAAAAAGCATCTAAATACGGGTCAGTCTGCTGAATACGCCGTATCATATTCATGAATACGTCGTATTGACAAAACTAACAATAATGTTTGAAGTGCATAAAAATAAAGGACTGATAACGTCCAGACATTCAATACGCCATATAGTATGAAGCGGATACGCCGTATTGATATCTGGGAAGACAAAATCGATAAAAATAAATAACAATCCGGCTTGTCTCCCGGGAAGCACTTTTCTTTCAGTTAGTCTGTAAGTTATACTCTTTCCTTCCAGACTTCTTCACACTTGTAAATACTCTCTCTCTCTCTCTCTCTTAATTCCGCTCTTAATTTGGATTGGGTACTAGGTTTCGTAATCTACCAACGAGCTATGGTGCTGAACTTACTGCCAGGCTTGTTCTATCATGCATAAATAAGTCAAAATGTCACATCATAACATATATACAAAAAATGGGAACCTATTTAAAGTTAAATACATTATGACATGAATAATAAATGTACAAAAGATAGAAACAAAAATATAAGGGTTATAGGGATCATGGATCTGGCTGCTCGTCCTGCTAGGCTGTGAAGGTGCTGGCATCGTCGGTCCTACGTCTGGTACGCCTCACATACGAGATCTAAAGGTCTGCATAGCTAGTGTACCTGACCCCAGCCTGACTCATCATCTGTGAAAGTCCAACAACTATCCTAGTAGAGAATCGAGAGAAATTACAGGCCATACTATCCAATACCTCTCTCTGCTCGCCCAGTGCTCCTTAAATCTCATGCACATCCTCCTCTACCCTGGATAACCTCTGCGCCATAGTCCTAGCTGGTCCGGTTGCAGGTGGTGGCGGCTGAGGTGCTTGTACGAGTACTGGAATAGCCGGAGCACCCTCATCAGCTATAGGAGCATCCTCAGCGGCCTCAAAGGCACCAGCCACAATAACATGCTGCCTCTTTGGTCCTAGGGCTAACCAAGCCTAAGTATCATCAAGCCCCATGTAGATCTGCAGCCTTACCAACTCAGCTATATCAATAAGAGGGTGGTCTTGCATAATCATCGTTAATCCATAGAGCCTCTCCTCAGTAAGTAATCCAAAATGCTCCACCAAACGAGCAACAAAATGACCTCCGGATATCATAGCCCCCTAAGTCCCTAGCCAACAGATAAGGGACGTTGACTGAGCTAATGTCCATCCCTCTCAAATAAAATAAATCAGTCACGGTCATCTTCTCAGGTGCCTGACTCCTCCCAGCAGTGCTACAGGCGATGATTCTGTGGCATAATCTCAGCATCGGATCCTTGATAAGAGTATAAGAAAGGGGTGTACCTAGAAAATCCCTCACGGATGAGATCCCTACCCAGTAAGCACTCAGATCCCCTTTGTCGAGGATCTGTCTCACACTCTCAGCCTAGTATGCACCGAATCTAACTGACTCAATCTCTTCAGCAGTATGTAGGCCCATAGTCAAAATAAACTCTCTCCAGTTCATACGATGCCTAACTCCACCTATCTGAAACTGTAAAGCCTCAGCTGTATCTAGATCAAGCACTGCCTCTCTAAACCTAAATGTACTTAAGAACTCCAAAATAAACTTGTGTACCAACGAACCTCTAATCTCAAATAGCCTCCTCCAAGCTCAGCTAGTGAATATACCCTGTCCTTGAGTATCCATGTGTGCTATCTGCATCCTACTACTCAACCCCTTAACCATCAGATCAGTCAATATCCTAAAATCTAATACCTGAACCCTATGTACCTCTCTCATGTATATCTTACCCAACCTTGTCTCAAAATCTGCGATATCAGCATCAGTGTACTGTAATCCCTCATACCTAAGGTATTGGTGTCTCTGATCTTTAGGTAGAAGAGCCATATATGTAAAATTAACGAGATCAGTACAAAGATTACAAAAAACTATTATTCTATTATAAGAGCAGATACGACGTATTCAGATATGGACACACCGTATAAAGATCTGATAGTCAATACACCGTATAGGTATAAGTCAATACGGCATATGGGATTCCAAATGTAGGATATTTTAGCTGATCAATATGTCATATTCAATTTGATGAATACGTCGTATTAATGTTTTAAAAATAGGATGAATTGAGTCAATACGCCGTATCCATGTTAGTGGATATGCCATATTGCTCTACAGTTTAAAATCAAAAAAGAAGTTTCCATTTCTACCCATTTAACCCATTGACAATTCTCACAAACCATTACACTTATTGCAGGAGAAAAAGGGGTTCAAAAGTTAGGCATTATTCAATCTTTCAAAACCATAATCAAAACCTAACCCTAACCCTAACTTTAATTCCATTCGATAATCAAAAAGCAAAAGGGGAAAAGGGAAGAGCATATTACCGTGCGATTATAACTAAGAAGAGAACGATAACAAATAAAAAACAATGATCTCCAAGAATTTTTGCGATTAAAATCTTTGTGTGAGAGTGAAAAAGTGTGTAGTAAAACTCAATCCGGCATATCAGTTGGGCTTTTATACCCAAACTCGATACGCCATATTGGTTTTTGTCTAATACGCCGTATTAGGCAAATTTGTTGACTTAGTCAACTTAAGTTAAAAAAATTAGATACGCTGTATAGGTGTTTACCTAATACGTCATGTCCGTTCTTGAAGACCAATTTTTCTAATTAAAACAAAGTAAAGAAAACGTACCTTGGCCTCCGCAACATTCTTGTGTAAACACCATCCTTATAATACCATTTAGGGTCGAACGGGATGCCAAACGACACATACAAATTCTTAATAAAATTTAATAGCATCCCGTTGACAAGATAATTCCAAGTTATGATATTAATCTTTAATTCCATGATAAAACTTTCCACTTTGAAAATTTTATTGATTTTATTGTGACTTGCTTCTAGAAATTTCTTCTGCCCTTGTGTATTTTCATTACCCCTCTAAGACTGTATTATATCGATTTCATTATTATCATTGTCCTTATCCGACTTTAGATTACCAGGATAAATTATGTTGAAAAGGAATAGATCATTAAAGTACAAAACATTTTGTTCCACTTCATCATATTCGGACAATGATGTTTCATCTTTCAAATCAAATTCATCGATATGTTGAGGGCTTAAAGTGAGTTCAGTTAAGTAATTCGATATAGACGTTAGAGCGTCATTGTAAACAATGGCTGGAAATTCATTCTCAAAATCTTTAAAGAAGTCTAAATCATTAAAACAACCGACCTTTGGCTCGGGTGATGGAAACGAAGGCATATTGACTTTTTCATTATCATTTTCCGAATCCGTTTTCAAATCATCGACATAAATTATTTTATAAGAAAATGAGTTTTTGTCATAAATTACCATGTAATCTTCATTGTCGGAATCGTCAAACGATATTCTAAATTCAATTTCATTGTTGTTAAGAGAACTTACCGTGGGTTCACAAGAGAGTATTTTTTCAGATGATAACTCGTCATTAAAGACTATAGCTGGGAATCCGGCTTCAACGGATCTAAGGTCGTGAACGTCTTCATCATACTAGATCTTACCATACTTAGTAGTTTCCCAGTTATACACATTGCCATACCGACGAGCCTTTTCTTCTTCGAGCCTGATGTATTCTTCCATAGTAATGTTCGGGTTGTCCATCCTGTAATAAACTTGCTAGGAAAGAAAACCGTCAAATAACTTATATGTCGTATTCAGTAAACTGAATACGCCGTATTACACAAACACAATAAGCAAACAAACAGGATTATAAACTATTCTAAACTACACCAATCCTAAGGGTTAGACTAATCTAATGTTAAAAACCAAAATATCAAATAAAAATCAAAATTAAATTTTCACTCCCCAGCAACGGCGCCAAAAACTTAATGTGTCATTGTGTGGTTGTAATTTATGTTTCAAGTTTTAAATTTATATTTTTCTGACTTTACAAGAAACAACACTTTAACGGGCAGTGTACCCGATCGATAGGAGTTTCATGGTAAGTAGGGTGTCGATCACTAAGAGCGAGAAACAATCTTTCAATTTATTAATATTTTAATTATCTAAACTAAGTTAATTCTATTCTATGTTAAACCTATGCTAAACCTATGTTAATCCTAAATCTAACGGATAAGGGGGTTTTCAGCCTGAGAGACTGGCACGGGTTTTGTGGTGACTAAAATCAACTTAAGACACTAAAACACACGCAAGCAAATTAACAAAAGATAAAAGAGCGGTCTAGCCAAATATAAGAAAACTGTATTAACCATTATTAATCCAATCAGAACGTTGGTTTGTTTATTTAGTGCAATGATTACTTATCTCGAGGCGGCATATCATTCTTAAGACTTAGGCGGTACTTCTTCCTAAGACCTAGATACGAAGAATTCTGTCACAATTAAACGTATCCGCATAAAGCATCCTTATTTGCTGATTATAATCTATCTTAGGGATTAAAGCAATGGTGATCTTGTTAAACCCTAGCTCATAGAGACTTTACCCACTTACTGCTTAACGGCTCTTTATATACTAGTAGTCCACTGTCCGAGTCCTTACCAATGGAATAAGAACGTACTCGTTGATACCAAGGTCACCTTATGGCTCAACTAAGCTCACTAAACTAAAGGCAAGGATAGGTCAATATTTGTGATCCTATGATTCTAGATATATAAATTGCAATATGGAGAGCTATCCCGGACTCTTAGCCTACGCCCAAACAACACCGAAGTTGCAGCGCATTAAATATGTAGGACTAGACCCAGTTGAATGATAGGTCGCATACTTAAGCACGTAAACAAGTATAAATTGATAAACATAAACAAGCAATCAACGATAAATTAAGAAATCGAGATAAACAAACCAAACATTAAGATCTTCATAATAATGGCTAATACCCGAAGGTATTAGCCTTCAAACGTCATAATTAATACAAAAGTAATGATTTAGCCAAGGTAAACTAACCGAGTTAACGAATGATACCAAAAACTGAACGATTACAAGAGTATAAGAAATTACACGTTGTCTCCTATGGAATTAATCGCGTTGCTCGACCTCTTCTGCTCTTTTTCTCCTCTGAAAATCGACTTTTATGGTTTAGGTATCGAGAATATGATTTAGCACACTTAAAACTCCAATGTTTTGTAAATGAATGAGCTAGAAAAATACCTAGAACGGTTATTGACGCCATTCCCTCAGAACGTGCTCAGAAAACCTATACTCCTGTCGCAGAATCAGTACATTACCTTTATGCTAAGTATCAAATCTAAAACGAGGTAAACTGTCATGTCCTGCATCCCTTAATCCTACCTATTCAGATAGAATCACTACCGCCAGCAGTGAGAGCGCAGCGAATCCCACTAACACTACGTTACTGTGTCTCATCCTATGCCGAAAAGTTAGATAAACGCTTTGCACCTCTGACCTACTTGTATGCTATTCCTCTCCTCTTTTCGTATCCACTGCACCTACGCACTTTTATGGTCTTAGGTATTCGCAATCTATCAGCCATCGCCCTAAGCAAACACTATCCCTATCTACTCTCTCTTTGCTTAGGCTCGGGACCACCGCTCGCTTTCTATCGTGTCCTCGTACAACCTCTCGGTACCAGACTCACCTCGACAGCTCACGCTGCACCACGACGGTCACAAATAGAGATGATAGAGTATCACATCATCTCCAGGGCTCTTCACGTGGCGTCCGCGACGGGGACTCACTCACGTTCGTTTCACCGCTCAGACCTCTACCTTTTGATTTCACTCACAACTTGAATACGGCGTTATTGGTCTTCTCTGGATACAGTCTATAGATCATGAGTTCACTTTGTGCGCCCTGTTTAGTGCATAAGTGCCAGGAGCAAAATACACCGTATCGTCAATGACTGGTTACCGGCGTAGCTTAACCCCGATCGTACAGTGTACGTGACTCACGTCAGCGTCAAATGTCTCTCAGTTTAAGCTCCAGATCTGCACATGCACATTTTTTGCATAATCTTTACCAAGTAACTCCATAATTTCACTCCCCCCCCCCCCTCCCCCCCCCCACCCCTCACCACAAACTACAACCCTCCAACTGGTTAGCTATCTCCTGTACTTTTTGTGAGTACTTTGTATAGAATCTATGCTAATTTTGTCTCAATGACAAAGAGACGTATAAAGAGAATTCTATTCTGTTTGCCTAATAGTTCCCATCAACACGCTCATGGGCTTCACTTTACTATGACACGCACGAACACATCATGTGCTTTGACATATCGATAGAGATCCTTCAGTGTACCGTAGCAACTCCGTTAGCCACCTCGCCCCTGACACCTCAGAACATCCAAGCTTCCAATCACATTACGTGCCCCCTTGCATATCACGTAGTCATCATGCGCAAACTCTTCGTGATCAGCGGCTACTACAATACACACTACTGTGTGCCCATACAATAGCTGCCTTCACACACTCGTCACGCGCCGCCAACTACCCAGAACTACACGCCCTCCTCATACTCTCGCTCACGTAATCGGTGTGTGCCTCGGCCCTACTACTCGCGCTCCCGCCTCTCACAATAGAGAACCCTCCCCTGAGTAACTCTCTCGATCGAGGATGCACGGTAGGTTCAGCCGGCGTCATACCTTCTCTACTCCACCATTCCGGCACATCAACACCCCAACCCTCGCTGTCCCCTAACACTCCCTGTTATGACTATATAAGCCTGATCGCATAATCAAAAGCCACATCTTCAGAGTGTCATCATCTTTCTCCCTGCCCGCGCGCAGAGAAGTAGCCTCAATAACATCTGCGGCACTATTACTCACTACCATAGAGTATCTACTGATCAGAACTAGACCTATAGAGAAATTGTGTGTCTCTTCTCTATGACAGTATGAAGTCATCACATGACAAGAAAATACACACCTTCCCATGACAAGAACTCCAACTTAGATGAGCTCAAGTCTATTACTCCCGTACACCCATCAGGCATCTCTGACAAGCCTCATCTCCGTCACGAATGAATTAGAACACCTAGCTCGAATGAATGTCGTGTATTATCCAGAGACTTAAACAAAAATCCGAACTGAATTTCTGAGTAGATGAAGATATATGCGCGCTGACGCATCCTGAAATTCTTGTGTATGATTCTCTATAGAATCAGTTGAGATTACCTTGGATATATCGGTAATGCCTTATCCCAGATATACAGACAAGATGACTCTTTTGAGTAGATGACTACGATGCTACCAGAGTATGTGTCACAAACTGTTCTCGATTAGAAAGTCCCCCCAATAAGATTTGTGTTCTCCTAATCACCAAACACTGTCGAGCAATATATCTACACATAGATCGAGTATACTGTGCACCTCTCCTCGAGTTGATGATTGCTGAGTAGATAGATTTTGTCAATTCTCTCATACTGCTAGGTGAGGTCTCCTACAAGTTCCAGTGCAACAGCCCTCCTGACCTTCTCACACTCACAACGCGCAACGCGCCGACGAACTCACAGTTTCCTCTGAAATGTGCGTGCAATATAAATCTGCCATTATGTCCCCCATGCAACAAATTTTATCTTCCTGCTCATCATACTATATATATCTGCACGAATGCTCCAGAGACCACACTACGTGTATAATTTGCATATCGCCTAATGTAAGTCCTCCACTAAGTGAATATACCAACCTGATAGAATTGCGCACTACTTGGTCCTACTCAATTACCTAATACTGGACTATATTCATCCGTTAGAGAACCTCTAGATAGAGAACGCCCTCACCATGAAGCACACCAGGTGCATCCAAATCACCAACAGAAACCGCTACTGAGTCGGACACAAATATCATGTCTTGTCGAGACCACCTCTGGAACTCTGATTGATGATTACCAGACTCGACTATCACTTTCTTTGAGTGCTCAGTAGAGTCAGTGAGTCTTGCTCAGATACAGTCCATCAATCCAACCGATCGCATACAAGAGATTCTCAGCGCAGATATACGTATGAGAGTTCAGTTTCTACCACAGATCTCAATAATTGCTCGCTTTAGCTTCAGCTCGAGGTGTAAGTCGATACACTAGTCCTCGGATTAGTAAATCATTAGTGCTTTACTCGCTCATGTCGTGGTGAACTATACTCTCTCGTCAGCTATTCTGTGTACTTGTTGGGTATGTGAACTGTGTCTTCTATCGATCAACTTCCTTATCACTATGAAGTTCTAGCAATTGAACCCCGATGCGCACCCCTACCACCTCCTAACGCACTGTGTTCGTGCTACTAGAAGCTAATGATGATCCGGCGGATCATGCTGTCAGGAGCTGAGCGTATGAGTGACTAAGTCCGAATGTTGTGAACAATAGAAAATAAACACTCCCATCTCCACATTCTCTGCTCGCCCTTCCGCGCCCCCCCCTAACAACTTTACGAACAATTCCTCCTTCTTAAGTAACCTCAATATCAACTTAAGGCGTCCTTCATGCTCCTTCTTACTCTTGGAGTAGATCAATTACCATCAATGAAAACGATCATGAATTTATCTAAATACGATTTGCACACCTGATTCATCAGATCCATGAATACCGCCAGTGCTTTGGTCAGTCCAAATGGCATTACTTGGAACTCGTAGTAACCATAGCGAGTCCTAAACGCCGTCTTTGGAATATCCTCTTCACGAACTCTGAATTGGTGATAACCAGACCTCAAGTCGATCTTAGAGTAGACTCTTGACCGTTGCAGCTAATCAAACCGATCGTCAATTCTCGGAAGTGGGTATCAGTTCTTCACAATAAGTTTGTTTAGTTCACGGTAGTCGATACACATCCGAAAATATCTATCTTTCTTCTTGATGAACACAACCGGAGCTCCCTAGGGTGAGGAACTGGGTCTTATAAATCCCTTATCAGAAAGTTCTTGCAATTGAGTGGATAACTCTTGCATTTCTGACGGTGCTAAATGATACGGGGATCATGTTATAGGTGCAGCACCAGAGACGAAGTCAATTTGGAATTCAACTTGTCGAGTAGGTGGTAATCCAGGCAAATCTTTTGGAAAGACCTCTGGGAAATCCCATACAATTGGCACGTCCTCAATTTGTTTCTCATCCGACTTGTCATAAGTCTTCTTTGCCGTAACTTGTGCTAGATAAACTTGGCAACCCTTTTGGATGTACTTCTGAGTTTTGGTGCACGAGATGATACTCAAATTCGACTTACTTCCACCGTTACATCCATCACTTTCGATAACACTTCATCTCCATAAGGAACATGAACGATCTTTTCATCACAAACGATCACCGCGTGGTATTTCGCCATCTAATCCGTACTAATAATGACTTTGAAACTACCGAGTTTTACAAGAATTAGGTTAATATTGAACGGGTGACCTAGTAATCCTAACGTGCAATCTCTAAGTATCACATTAGTTTATGAAATTCTTCCATCTGCTAATTAAATAGCATAACTAACGTCTAAAGTGGATGGGATGACATTAAGCAAGGCACTAAAGGTAGTCAACACAAAAATTCTATCGGCACCCGAATCAAATAACATAGAAGCATAATGATTATTGAGAAGGAACATACCCGTGACGACGTTAGAATTAGGGCTAGCTCCTCCTCCTCCAATTGTATAAGCTTTTGCCTTAGCTTCATTGTTCCATGTCTTATTTCCACGGTTCTGGTTTCTCAACTTAGGACACTCACTTCTATAATGTCTTTGTCTTCCACACTCATAGCATGTAACACCCGTCTGATTTCTAACCGGGGCCCTCTGAGCGGTAGCAGTAACTGCGGCTTTACAATCTCTAGTCATGTGACCAACCTTCTTGCAGTTACCACACTTCACCGTACACGGCCCTTCATGGTGCCTTATGCACTTGTTGCAGTAAGGCAAGTTTCCAGCATACACTTTCCTTTAAACATTGTTTCCAGCCGTATAAGCTCTTACCACATTCTGACCATTTACATTCTGCCTCTTAAAGGGTTGTTGTTGTCTACGGTTGTCTTTTGAGTTACTATCGGGCCTTCTCTTATTCTCAGCATTCCTAACAGTGTAACCCTTCAACTTCTGGTCCACCAGGTTGTTAGCAATACGGATTACATCTTGGAGTCTAGTAGGTTCAACAGCAATCACATTCTCTTGAATGTTATCCGGAAGAACTCCAATGTACTTTTCAACCTGATCCTCCTCTTCCGGGACCATCTTAGTGCACAATAGAGTCAACTCTTGGAACCTATGATTGTAAGCAGTCAGGTCATTACCCTTCACAGTCAAATTCCATAATTTCGTCTCCATTTTTTAAATCTCATTCCTTGGACAATACACCTCAGTCATTAGCTTCATAAGTGCCTTTCACATCATGGCATAAGCAACATCAACTCCAACTGTCCTTTTATGAGAATTTCACTAAGTCAACTCACTGTTCAACAAGGTGCAAGTTGCATACTTCACTTGATACTTTGTAGGGAAATTACTGACATGAAACACCATCTCCATTTTCTCAAACCAACGGGTTAAACCAACAACTCCTTCAATTCCCTTAAAGTTTAGCGGCTGATACTTCACAAAGTCTTGGTAGGTAAACTCTCGAGTAACGGGTACAACACCTTCGTTGTTCACATTGGGGTTTCCCTTCCCATTACCGTTACCGTTTCCATTATTACCATTGACCTTGACATTGTCGTCTTGTTGCTCATCCTCTATTTTTGTGTCGGTTCTGGGGTTCCTGGCAGCGTCATACTCTTCTAGAGCTTCTGTCACGTATCAGTCGGCATAATTCTATATCACAAAAATAATAATCATGGTAGGATCTTAGGTAAGATGAAATTACCTTAAATGTTGGGTGGAACAATTTAATCTTTTAATATGAAAATTCAATATTAATATAAATGCATGGCAATGCCACAATCAAGTAAACAATATCATATTACATAAAAGATAGGGGAAAACAACATTAGATAACTAACATTATAACATAGATAATAGGAAAATAGATTTCATAACATCGAATATAGTCGATTACATCACAGTTCTCTAAGATATGATCTATAAATCGCTAACACTACTACTACTACCACCAAATACTACTGATCGATATGAGAGCAATGATGGAACAAATCTAGGAGCGATAACCCAAATGTCTAGCATAAGTCTCAAGCCTCCCGAGTCTCACACGATCATAAAAACAAAATTGGTAGATCTGCCTCAAATCCCTTTGAGCATATGACATACTACGCCGAAGATGGTCAACTCTCTGCCTCTCAACATCTAACATGCCTTTTAGTCTCATGTTATCCCGCTCCAATGTACCAATCCTCTTTAACATAGCAGCGCTCTGCTAGCCAGTCGCTATAATCCTATGTCGTTGGTCTCACTGGACACTCTCGATAACTCTGACTCTATGAACCAGGATCTCCACCATGTGATCATATAACTCCTGCATGATCACGTCCAAACCTCTTTGCATAACCTCTAAAGATCCATCAGTACTAACAAGATCAGGATAATCCTCCTTAATAGGCTCAGCCGTGTTATCTGAAACAACAAGATGAGTAACTCGATCAACCTTAATCTTAATCATGCCTCTCGCACTAGACTTGACCTCCTCCTTGGCTGCAGTCCCATCCTCAACTCTAACATCCATCCCTCTAGCTGCAATATCATCAACAAACACAATACAAGTATCGATGTCTGCCTAAACATCAGGATCAATATCGGGCTCAGTGTAAGGCTTATAACTATCCTCAACATCAACTCCTAAACTAATCTCTTTAGGTATATATGAAAAAAAACCCTCTTTTGAACTAACCTTAAAATCATTCATGAAATCAGAATCTCTAATCCTCTTACAAGGCGACAATAGGTCAGCGCGTACGAGTGATAAAGCTCTGGGTACGAGCAAAGCTGCAGGTACTGATGTAGTAGGGGACCTACGTCTCTTGCGAGATGGCCTCGCAGAAATAGTAGTCGGTGAATCACAAGAAGAATCTGATAAAGTCTTTGACGAAGAATCTGACAGAGAATCTCGTGATGAGTCATCTGAGGTGAAATGATCTGATGAAGAGTAATCCTCTAAATATCTCAATGCAAGTCGGCGAGTAGGTAATGGTCCAACTCTTTTCCCGGCAGTCAACATCTTAAGCACCCCGTTAGGTTGGGTATGATAAGCTCGACCATTAGGAATCGGCTGCCCTGATAAGACAAGAACAACTAGTCAGCGAGGTAATCTGGGCGTGCAGGTAAAATCTGACGAACAGGTGGTGATGGTGGTGATGAGCGTACTGCTACTCGGCTTCTCCACCGAGCAGTAGTAACCTCATATGGGTCCTGCGATAGTGGTCTTTTAGAAGTGTCACTGTCAGATGAGTCAGTTAAAATGAATGGAGAAGTGTACTGTATGGTGGGAGCAATAGACGATATAATGGGTACAATGGGTAAAATAGTGGGTGTATTAGTGGGTATCAGTGGAGTGTCATCATGAGTGACAGGTAAATCAGCAGTAGATGCAGTGGCTGGAACAGTAGTAGGAATCGTACCAAACAAGATAACTCGAGCAGTGGACGTCCCTACACTCTCCTCTGATGAGTCCGAAGAAATCAAGATGACGGAAATGGCCATGACCTGCATAAGCAACACTTCATATAAATCCCTTTATATCAACCATGCATTATGCAGGGGAAAACTAAATAAATATAATACAAAGTAAAATACATTATGCAAATTATATAGAGCGATATGAAATTATCAGTTATGTAAAATAATAACATTATAATTATCATACACGTAAGGAAAGATGGTATCATGTAAGGGCACAATTAATTCACGTAGGGATCACATACTGGTTATAGAACAGACCTAGTTATACTACCTGTGTTAAGAATACGAAAGTATCGGTCACTACCATAAATATCGTTAGATAGCTCATTAAGTAATATTTGGAAACTTACTAGGCTAGTTAGGAAAAGCCCATGGATAAGACCATAACCGTCCATATTGTAAGTATAAATACACTCTCTACACATGGAGAGGGTGTTGGTTGTTTCATTTCTCACATAATCTAATATTATTCTCTTTCACTTTCTCTCTCTAGATTTTCTTCATAGTTGTGTGTGTGTTTAAGGATTACTAATATTTTACAATTGGTATCATAGCCATAAGGTGACAAACAAGTTTTGTGTGCGTTTTTATTAGTTTTCTACTTGTCATCTTTGGTTTTTTTTCTTTGGTTCGAAGCTTTGTTAAACACTAAAAGACCTCATACTTTAGTATAAGGATCTAGTATCTTAGTTATACAAGGCGTACACGCAAAGATCCAAGAAAACATCAATTTTCTTTCAATTTTTTTGTTCGAAGAGTTTAAAAGTACAAATCTTGATTTCAAAACTTTTTATCTTAAAAACCATAAAGTTCGCATTTTTAAGGTTCTTTTAGGCTTAGAACTACTAGTTGCACAAGAAAAACTAAGAAAAAAAGTCAAAAAGTGTGTCTTTTAAGGTTTTGAAGTTTGGTCTAGGCGATTTATACGTTTTGGGTTATTGGGCAATTTATACGTGGTATTAAGCTTGGGCGATTTATACGTTTGATTAACCTTGGGCAATTTATACATCATACCTTGGGCGATTTATACGTGGTGGGTTCAACCGATTTATACATCTTATTTGGCTTAACCGATTTATACGAAATTGGTTCAACCGATTTTTACATCTGTTAGGATCATGAAAAAGACTCGGTCACCCCGTGTTATGTCTAGCATATGTTAGCTCGTAGTCTTAATATTAATCGTTTAGTTACCATATGACTTATGGCGTTGGGCCGGGTCTTTACCCACATGTTAGCCCACTCCATAACCCCCTTAGGGCACATAAACTCTTGTATTTAAACCCCTTCTCAGACATTGAGAGGGGTTGGTTGTTCATTTCATAATACACACACTTAAAGGTGTTTTCTCTCACTAGACTAGTCACTTTCTCTCTCTAGAAATTCAGCCAACCCATTAATCCTTGGCTTGTGTTATGATATCCAATATACTACAATTGGTATCAGAGCACATGGGATGATTACTTAGATTGTATGTGCGTTTCTCTTGGTTAGTTTAGATCAAAAGTTTGGTTTTTGAAGGTTTATGGTATTTTTCTTGACACTCTTTGATTCTCAGTTTGTGATGTAAAGTTTAGTGTTTTTATAGTTATGTATAACTTCTAGACAAGTGGACAAAAGAAACCAAGCAAAATGTTCAAAAGGGTGATTTTTAGGTGTTTTTAGGTGAAAAAGTCTGTATTTTTCTTCACTGCGTTTTGTCACTCTGAGACATTCTTGGTTGCGTTTTGCCTCAAATAGTACACTGCGTTTTGTCATTTTGTATAGTACAATAGTACTGCGTTCTGTCGTATTTAGGGTTGTACAACAGTACTGCGTTTTGTCGTATTTGGGGTTGCGTTTTGGTCACTGCGTTTTGGTTATTGAAGGTTGCGTTTTGCCTACTTGAAGACCTCACTGCGTTTTGCTTCAAGACCTCACTGCGTTTTGCTTCAAGACCTCACTGCGTTTTGCTTCAAGACCTCATTGCGTTTTGCTTCAAGCTATCACTGCGTTTTGCTTCAACATCACTGCGTTTTGCTCAAGACCTCCATTGCGTTTTGCTTGAAGACCATATTGCGTTTTGATAAGAAGTTACTCTGGCAAAATTTCATTCATCATTGCGTTTTGCTTCAACATCACTGCGTTTTGCTCAAGACCTCCATTGCGTTTTGCTTGAAGACCATATTGCGTTTTGATAAAAAGTTACTCTGGCAAAATTTCATTCTTCACTGCGTTTTGTCTAGGCTTCTTCACTGCGTTTTGCCTAAGTTTCATTATCTTCATTACGTTAACTTATTTCAACCAAACCAAATCACAATCAAACAACATATCACCTAATCAAACAAACAATCATCACTTTTAACATACAATCACTAATCATTGTACCGATCCAAAGTTTATCATAATACAAGTAATCAACCATGTCCAGTAATTCAGATGATATTCAAGCGGCCGGTTCCGATACCCGCCCTCCTATGCTCGATAGGACTGATTACGAATCATGGTCACAACGAATCCGATTGTACTGTAGGGGAAAGGAAAATGGATTGCAAATTCTTCAGTCGATTGATCAAGGACCATTTGAGCTTGGAACCACAAGGGATGCCCTCGGAACTACACCTGAGGGAGGTGTCCTTCTTGGACCAGAAAGGCCTCGTACATATGAAGATCTCAGTGACACGGAGAAGAAACGATACGATGCAGATGTCCGTGCCACCAATATTGTGCTTCAAGGACTACCCAAAGATATCTACAAGCTCATCAATCACAACATTAAAGCAAAAGCAAACCCTGTTACACCCCCAAATGGGGCCTAGACGGAATACGTGTGCGAGGGCGTGACGTCATAACAATCCGATCACAAAGCAATAAAGAACGACCACTAATCATGGACGTTTGAAAAATTTTACTCGTTGCGTAAAATAAAATAAATTTAAGTTTTACTACCTATAATAATTAAGTTAAAAGTAGCGGAAGCATAACAAAGTT
>BQNB010099615.1:0-24886 GCA_026074375.1 Tanacetum coccineum | reverse complement strand
AGAGAGTTAAAATAGTTTTTAGCTTTTGCTTTTCATAATACAATAAGTTTTTAGGTCATTAATCATCTTTTTTAATTTGCTTTTTCAGAATAAGCTATTTTACTAATCTGTTTTTAAGCTGCAAAAGTAACTTTTGCCTTTTTCAAAATATAATATAACTCAGTACCTTCTGAGTTTGAAACCTGTTTTCAAATAGCTTTTTCATGAAGCTCTTATTATTCAAATTTCTTGTAAAAAGTGGATATTTGTAGCTTAATAGTCTAGGTAAAAGTAGGATTAAGATAGAAAGCCTTAAGAGTTAACTAGCTTATAGGAAATCAAGCTCAAAGTTAGCCATTAGGGCTGTTTGATTAAATTTTCTCTTGAAAGCTTATTTGTGATTTTCAGCTTATTGTTTAGATTCTATGGTTGTCTCTAAGTTAGGTTAGCTTATTAGGTTAGGTTTAGTGTAAGAGTAGCTTATTAAGTCTTAGGTTTAGCTTATTTTATAATTTCAAGTTCTTAAGTTCTATATAAAAGCTAAAAAAGAAAGTTTTACATTTTTCTGCCTTTTAAGCTGTTTTACAGCTTATTTAGTGTTTTTCATAAAAAGTTTCTTTTATTAATAGTGCTTATTTTCAGCTTTTCTAAAACTTTGCTTTTATAAGTTTTCAAAAATAAAAAAAAGGGAAGGTGGAAATCGAGGGTGAGCAAGGCTCGAACCCCCGACCTCAATACCCTCAACCCTTATAAGTGCCTCACACCACACACCGCTACCATCGTGCCCTGGGGTCTTTTACGTTATAGATTTACAAAATCTATTATTTGTACACGTTTTCTTCCTTTTAGCTTATAAACTGTTTTAAGCTTATTACACAGCTTATTTGATAAGCTGTGTAACTAAGCTTATTTTTCCTAGGTCTCTTTTAGTTCAAGCTATTTTATGTATTTTTTTAGAATTTTTATAATTAGTTTAGTATTTTTAAACATTAATTTTTGTTAAAAACTTTAAAAAATCATAAAAAATAGAAAAATAATCAAAAAAATATAAATCTTTTTTAGAAAATTTTCTTTTATCATAAAGTTTCTAGGAAAATTAGTTTTGCTTTCGTAGGGTTAAAATTGCAAAATTTCAATTTTTAAAGAACGGGATTCATTTCTGTTCTCGTTTTTTGAGTTTTTAAGCTCATTTCAATTCCGTTTTGTTCTAGTTTTCTTTAAACTTACTTTTTAGTCAATTAGAGTCTATTTAAAAAGAAAAATTCAATTTAGGTTTAATTTTGGAAATTAAGTAGGTTTTAATTGCCGTTTAAGGGTTTCCCGTTTTGCGTTTTTAGTTTAATGTTTTGATTTCCCTTATTTTTTTTCGTGCTTAATTGTATCTATTGCTTATTGTTAAAATTGAAGAAGTTAGATAATCAAATCAATCTTTGTTTCCAATTCAAATCATTGTCCGAACAACAAACGTGGTTTCAATTTCACAAATCGTTGGGGAATAACGACCCGGGAATCATACTTCCCGGTTAATATACGTATTATATTATATATATTTGTGAAGATTTTCCAAATTACCTTTCTCCTCAAGGGTAATTTGGTAATTTTCCATCATATTATATATTTTATTATTACGTGTGTGATTTTTAACGAATCATGTGCCAATATCCATCATCTCGGATCGTAACAGTCATTTCACATCCAGATTCTGGCAATCACTACAAAGTGCCTTGGGTACCCAATTAGACATGAGTACGACATATCATCCTGAAACTGATGGACAAAGTGAAAGAACCATCCAAACACCCGTAGACATGCTTCGAGCCTGTGTCATAGACTTTGGAAAAGGATGGGAAAGACACTTACCATTGGTGGAATTCTCTTACAGTAACAGTTATCATGCCAGTATTAAATCAACACCGTTTAAAGCACTCTATGGTCGAAAGTGTAGATCACCAGTTTGCTGGGCCGAAGTTGGAGATGTTCAACTTGCAGGACCAGAAATAATCCATGAAACCGCTGAGAAGATAGTGCAATTTTGACAACGCTTGCAGGCTGCAAGAGATCGGCAAAGAAGTTACGCCAATGTCAGGCGAAAGCCTTTAGAATTTCAAGTTGGAGATCGTGTTATGTTGAAAGTATCACCTCGTAAAGGTGTCATCCGATTCGGAAAACGAGGAAAGCTTAATCCCCGATACATTGGACCATTCAAAATCCTTGAACGGATTGGTCCAATGGCATATAAACTTGAGCTTCCTGAAGAGCTCAGTAATTTCCACAATACCTTTCACGTTTCAAATCTAAAGAAATGCTTATTTGATGAATCCCTTGTCATTCCAATGAAAGAGCTTTGGCTTGATGACAAACTCAACTTTGTGGAAGAACCAGTGGAGATTATGGATCGAGAAGTCAAGCAACTGAAAAACTGAAGTCAAAAAAATGGAAGATGAACTTTACAATCTGACTGTAAAGGGAAATGATCTCAAACCTTACGTTAAAAGATTCCAAGAATTAGCAATCATATGCCCGAACATGGTACCAAACACCGAGAAACTCCTGGAATCTTTCATCGGAGGATTATCTCGAAGTATTGAAGGAAATGTTACCGCCTCTAAACCTCAAATTCTAGAGGAAGCCATTAACATAGCCCAAAGGCTAGTGGATCAAGTAACAAAGCACACTCCGGTGCAAGTATCAAGTGATTATAAACGAAAGTTTGACAACAGAAGAACTTTCAACAACAACAATTATCGCAACAAGAACAACTACCGTAACACCAACACCAACCACTACAATAATCACCAACCACAACAGAACCGAAGGCAAGAAGCTGTCAATGCGTATTCTGCCACTCTTGCTGAGAACAATAGGTATGCCGAAAACCTCCCATTATGTAGAAAATGTGATCTCCATCACACCGGACCTTGTACTGTTAAGTGTAATACTTGCAACAAGGTGGGCCATTTGACCAAGAACTGCCAAAATAAGAGGACAGCCACTAGAAGTAATCAACTACCAGTGACTGTTATTTGTCATGCCTATGGAGAAAAAGGGCATTATACGAATGAGTGCCAAAAGACCAACATCAATGCCCAGGGAAGAGCCTACATGCTAAGGGATAGGAAAGATCATCAAGACCTGAACGTAGTTACATGTATCTTTCTCCTAAACCAGCATTTAGCTAGAGTATTATTTAATTTCGGAGCCGATAAAAGCTTCATATCCACATCTCTTGCCTCTATGCTAAATATCCCGCCTATTACAATAGATACCTAATACGGTATCAAAATGGCTGACAGAAATATAGTAAACACAAACATCAATATCCAGGGTTGCACACTAACTTTGTTAAATCAACCTTTCGAAATTGATCTCATGCCAATTAAACTCGGTAGTTTCGATGTTGTCATTGGTATGGATTGGTTATCCAAGTATCATGCTAGAATCATCTGTGACGAGAAAGTCGTCCATATCCCAATCGACGGTGAAACTTTGATCATTTGAGGTGACCAAATTAAGAACCGACTAAATCTTATATCCTGTATAAAAACCGAAAGGTATATATCCAGGGGATGTTAAGTTTTCGTAGCCCAAGTAATGAAAAAGAAGCCAGACAAGAAACGACTGGAAGATATCCCAGTAATCAGAGAATTCCTAGAAGTTTTTCCTGATGATCTACCTGACCTTCCTCTCATTCGTCAAGTAGAATTCCAAATCGATTTAATTCCAGAAGCAGCACCTGTAGCCCGCACACCTTATAGATTAGCTCCTTCAGAAATGCAGGAATTATCTAACCAACTTCAAGAGTTAGCAGACCGAGGTTTTATCCAACCAAGTACTTCACCTTGGGGATCTCTTATCTTATTTGTCAAAAAGAAAGACGGATCTTTCAGAATATGTATCTATTACCGGGAGTTAAATAAACTTACCTTAAAGAATCGTTACCCATTACCCAGGATCAATGATTTATTCGACCAACTTCAAGGTTCGAGTGTCTACTCAAAAATTGACTTAAGATCTGGTTATCATCAAATGAGAGTAAGGGATGAAGATATTCCTAATACTGCTTTCAGAACAAGATATGGATACTATGAATTTCAAGTGATGCCATTTGGTTTAACTAACGCACCTGCTGTATTCATGGATCTCATGAATCGTGTGTGTAAACCATACTTGGATAAATTTGTGATAGTGTTCATCGATGATATTCTCATCTACTCTCATAATGAAGAAGAACATGCAAATCATCTAAGAATAATCCTAGATTTACTTAAAAAGAGTAGTTGTATGACAAGTTCTCCAAATGTGATTTCTGGATTCGTATCGTGCAATTTCTTGGACACTTAATTGATAGTCAAGGACTTCATGTTGACCCCGCCAAGATTGAAGCAGTTAAGAACTGGGCATCTCCCACTACACCCGCGGAAGTTCATCAATTCTTAGGACTTGCCGGCTATTATCGGAGATTTATCAAAGATTTTTCAAAGATTGCAAAATCTTGGACTGAATTAACCCAGAAAAACAAGAAGTATATCTGGGACGAAGACCAAGAATCGGCTTTTCAACTGCTAAAACAGAAGCTATGTGAGCTTCATATAAGGGGTTTCATTTGGGTATACATTTTAACGAGTTTGCTAGATTTACGATTTAAAGTGTCCTGGCTCCTCAAACGTTTACTACATGGCCTCTTAATTATGATGGCCCAAACAGTGATATGATATTTCCATAATAAATCCAATCAAAATGATATTTCATTATGACATAAAACATATCCAATCAAACTGAGACTTGACATATTACCCAGGTTGTGTGACGAAGCCATTACTTTCATTTTATATACTTTTGCCATCAATCAGATTTCCCTGTACTATTAAGGTGAGTTCACAGCCTCGCATTCAATCTTTTAAATGTTTCATAAACCCGCGAGGGGGATACATGCTATAAACCATGAATGCAAGAATTTTTTTGTATGCTATATAGATACATTATTGCCTAAGTTCCTACTTTTGCCATTAAGTACCCACTATCATGAACCGTTAATTACTCGTCAGGGTAAGCGCGAATGTTGTAAATAGATCTATTTGGGACTGGACTCCCCGTTGGTGTACCTATACTGTCGGTAACCAATAGCACACATTTGAATAACTTTGCGGGTGTTTGGCAAATACACATGTTGGGGAAATTATTTGTGGTTATTGATTAACCTAAGGCTTCGGTGTCATGAGCTTAGGACAATAATATTGTTTTCCATGATAATTGTACATGCATGCAATTATTACAAACTATGGGTGTATAACAACGTAACCCACTATTGAACTTGTATTCAAACTACTTTACTTAAACCTATGAATTTCACTCAACCTTTGTGTTGACTTTTTAGCATGTTTATCTCAGGTAATTGAGCAACTTAAAGCACGGAGTGGCACGGACTTGAAGATGGCTAAACTGTTATCATTCAAACTTTATGTTTTCATGTAGATTTTGGGACCTCACTTTTTGTAAAAACTCTGATGAATAAATGAATGATAACTTATCTTTTAAAAACGTCTCTTTACGATTCGTTTTCTATGATTATGACTGTTGTACTATGAAATAATACCCCAGATTAGCTTCCGCTGCTATATGTAAAAATGGGGGTGTTATAGGTGAGATCAAAAGAATAGAGAGATTTGTGAAATAAAAACAGACAGAGTGATTAAGTGAGAAAAAGAATTAAGAGATAAAGTGAGAATAAAAACAGAAATAAAGCTTTTGAGAATCAAGATTGGTGATGGAAATACTTTTTGAAACATAATTGAGGTTAAAGACGGTGTCTCAACAGTTAATACTGCTACGCACTACTTAGTACTGATGGGCATTATTTAGTACTGTTAGTCTAAAACTTAGTACTGCTGGGCATTACTTAGTACAGGTAGGCTAATGTTAAAACTGATGTGTAACTGTTAATACTGTTTGGGGGCAAAACAAAATTTTCTTAATTAATTAATAGCCGTTGAGATATTTTCGCCAACAACTTCGCTTATAGGGGTCTATAATTTGGATATTTCTTGATCTTTCTTTCTCTTATAAGTTTTCTTCAAGAAAAAGATTCAATCTTATTTAGTCGGTCAAAGCAAAACCTTAAGCGCTCCCTATAAAATCTCAATTCACTTTACCAAACTCTCATATTCTCATCAACGAACATAAACCCAGAACCCTTATCATAACTTCATCACTAATGGCTAATTTGGATTTCTGTGATACCCATAACATGGTCGCTTACTTACTCAAACCAGAGGGAAGTGAAGATTTTCACCAGATAGTAGATTTTCTCAATACAAGTCACATAAAGTATGCTCTCACTGAAAATCCTACTATCCATGTTTCACTCATCTAACAATTTTGGCAAACTGCTTCTGCAAGCACATATGAGAATGGAGAAATAGAAATCACTGCTACCATTGATGGGAGAGTTAAGACTGTAACTGAAGCATTTATAAGGAGGCATCTCAAGTTAGAAGATTCTGATGGTATTAGTACTCTACCTAATACTAAAATGGGGTATGTATCAAACTCTGACAAGTTGACCTTTCAAAAGGGTCACTTTTCCCCTCAATGGAGATTCTTAATTCATACCATTCTTCATTGTTTAAGTCCTAAGAAAACTTCTTGGGAACAATTTATTAGCAATATAGCAACTGCTATAATTTGGTTGGCCACAAATAAGACTTTCAACTTTTCTAGGATGATTTTTAAAGGCATGGTGAAAAACTTGGATAGTAAGTCTAAATTTTTAATGTATCCAAGATTTACTCAAATCTTTTTGATCAAGCATAAGAGATTGCTTCTACCTCACAACAGAACTTATATTGCTCCTACCCTTACACACAAACTCTTTAGCAATATGAGAAGGGCTTCCAAGGGATACACTGGGGTGGACATTTTATTATTTCCAACAATGCTTGTTCAAGGTCCCAATCTGCAGGGTCAAGGATCAACAATCTAAAGTGACTCCCATTACACAACCACCAATGCTCCATCCACCTCACAACCACCAACTTCACCGCCATCTATGCAAACAAGCCATGTTGCAGAAGAGGCTGCTACCTTGCCCCATGATTTACCTCTCCCAAGGGTTCACTCACTTAGAAGTGATGAGGGCAGTATGACACTTTATGAATTGACGGTTCTTTGTACCACATTGTCCAAGAAAGTGGAGAGTTTGGAATCTGACTTGAAGCAAACCAAACTGACATATGGTGCTGCTTTTACAAAGCTCATTATGAAGGTGAAAAGGTTGGAGAAAGAAGTCAAGTTACACAAAGCTAAAAGAAGAGCCAAGATTGTTATGTTTGATGATGAAGATGCTGAAAAAGATACTTCCAAACAGGGGAGCAGTATGATAGAAGACATTGATCAGGATGCAGGGGTTTCTCTGGTTTAAATTGATGCTGAGGATCAGGGGAGGTTTAAAGATAAGACTGATACACAAGTTAGTGCTCATGGAGAGGCACATAGTTAAGGAAGTCAACCTGAATATCAGTTAGGAGTGTTTAGTGCAGCTAAGATACTTGCAGATGTAGCTAGAGTTCATACTTATTCTAGAAGAAGAAAGACAGTTAGTACTTGCAGTGGTGGAATTTGTACTGCTGAAGAATCAGTTAATACTGCTAGTGCTTCAATGCCAGTTAGTACTGCTGGTATAGATCAAGGAAGTATTCCTTCACCAAGTGCATCTAAAGACAAAGGTAGAGCTATTATGACAAAATCTGAGCATGAACAAGCCACTACAAAGTTGAAACAAAGACAAGAGATAGCTGGCTATAAAGCAGCCATAAGATTGCAAGAACAGCTTGATGAGGAATAAAGTTAGAGAATTGTCAGGGATGCAGAAGTAGCTCAAAGACTACAAGAAGAGATTGATTCATCAGAAAGACAGAGAATGGCTCAAGTACATCAAGCAGCTTAGGGTTTTACAGATGCTGAATGGGATGATATATTGGCTAGAGTTGCAGCAAATGAAGATTTGGTTCAACAGCTACAAGCAGGTGAAAAGTATAGTGAAGAAGATTTACCTATAAAGCTTGTGGAACTTGTCAATCAAAGAACGAAGTTCTTTGCTCAACAAAAGGCTTACATGTCAACTTACATCAAGAACCAAGAAGGAGGCTACTCTATCAAGCAATTGAAGTCACTTTCCTTTGAGCAGGTTAAAGAAATTTTTGAAGCTACTATAAGGAGAGTTCAATCTTTTGTGCCTATGGATTCTGAGTTAGGGGTTCAGAGACTAAAAAGAGCAGGTCAAGAAGTTTTTGAAGAGACTGCTAAAAGACAAAAGATTGAAGAAGCTTCAGGTTTAGGTGAAGAACAATCAGCATAAAAGGAAAAGGAGTTATCAGAAGAAGAGCTACATAAATTGATAACGATAGTTCCAGTGGAAGAAGTCTATGTTGAAGCTTGACATGTCAAATATCCAATCATAGACTGGGAGGTTTACATTGAAGACTCTAGAAAATATTGGAATATAATCAGGGTTGGTGATCATACAGAAGCTTATTAGACTTTTGATGATATGTTAAAAAAATTTGATAGAGATGACCTGGATAAGCTATGAAGTTTGGTTAAAGAAAGATTCAGTTCAACAGATCCTACTGATGATAAAGAAAGAATATTATGGGTTGAATTGAAGAGGTTGTTTGAACCAGATATTTATGACATTCTGTGAAAGCTTCAAAGATACATGCATGATCCATTGACATGGAGGTTATATGATACATGTGGTGTTCACCATGTATCTACAGACAGAGTACATGATATCTTCATGTTGGTTGAGAAAGATTATCCACTAACAAGAGGGCTTATGACTGCGATGTTGGCTAACAAGCTTCAAGTGGATCAATCTTCAAAGATGGCAAATGAGCTTTTAAGGAAAATCTTCATACAAGTAGAAAGTCCAAGACAATAAGATGTTTGGAAGCATCTTTTTAGCACAAAAGTTTTAATTCAAGAAAACTTGATAATTTGGAGATCAATCATAAGTTTAGGGGATGATTGTTAGGAATTACAAGTCTTTACACTTAGTATTGTCAAGCCTAAAAGTTTGTACTGCTCAGATTATAACTACCAGTACTAACTGATTAGTACTGCTAGTGTAAAAGTTAGTACTGCTAGTACTAACTTAATACTACTGAAGAGAACTTAATACTGCTAAAGACTTAAGACTACCAGAAGAAGATAATGAATGCATGAAGATAAAGACGTGTGAAGAGATATGTATGGACTTATTCAAAGTGTATATCTTATAAAGTTAGAAAGATATGTATATGATTAGAATTATAGAAGATCTTGAGTATCTTCAAAGATTTATAGTTATCTTGTAAAGGACTCCTTGGTGTATAAAGGAGATCCTAGGTTTTAGTTATTGTAATCTCATTCATAGAGTTGCATGTATAAGCTTCAAGGTTGTAAACCCTAGTACTAGACAGAGTACTCGTATTATTTATCATAATAATATTGAAGCTTTTGGTTATATCATTGTTCATTCAAGTTTACTATTTTATTGATATTTCTTCTAAGTATTAAAGAGTAGATTCCGCATACTCTTTAGTATTCACAAAGTTTCTAACATTGTTGTTTTGGATTTATACAAAGTAACATAATCTTTACAAGCTAAAGAATAGATCTTGAGTTGGGAAAAACAACCCTTAGATCTTAGTAACATACAATTTGAACCTACCTCACTATTCCCCTTGAGAAGGATCAATCCTCAGAGTCTTGCCTATACTACACTACAACGATTAGGTACTCTGCCAAGGAGGGTTGTAAAACTTCAGTGTTGCAATCCGCCGCATCAGATCCGTGCATCTAATTCTCTAGCAGGACAGAATGATAAAATACCCCCAAAACTCATTCATCTCATTTTTTCAAAAGACAAAAACGGGAACCACTCTCCTCAAACTCCTTCCCAAGCAATTTTCGAGTGATTCAACTCGAATTCAACAACACCAATTCTTTACCCAACCTTATTGTAAGTGATTTCAATCTTTAATTTCTTTTATCTCGTGTCTAGGGCTCTATTTTGCACATGAACACCAATTTGGAGATTTTTGTTGTTTTTGAATTAGGATTTCCTACATATAACTAATTATGATTCCCCTAGTTAGGAATTTCATAATGCATAGTTAAGAAATCAATTTTTCGTAAAAACCCCAAATTTGATTTTTTTCAGAAAATTTTTTCTCACGACTAGGAAATTCACGAAAATTGATTTTTCTTGCATTGTAAAAACATTTTCATCATCATTTCACTCATCTCGTGAATATTTAACGATATACATAGCTAATATATATTTTTCAATATATTCATACAAGCCACATAAAATTTAGAAGTCTTTGGGTAATCTCACATATTTATTTTTCTTTTGAATCAAGATAACGTCACGTACACATTATTTTCATATACGCACACACTAGAACAAAATTGTTCTTATTTTGTATTTTTTGTTTATTGAAATCCCTTCATGATTATCTAGGTCTCATCATGCCTAGTGTTACACAAATAAGACTACCGTGACACCGCTATCTACATCCCAAAACTAAATATATATATATATATATTATATATATATAATATATATATATAATAATATATATATAATATATATATATATATATATATATATATATATACTAGTTTAAAGACCCGTGGTACTCACGAGGTATTTTAAATAATTTATTTTGTAAGAAGTTATATGCATAAATAAAGTAAGAAAAACACCAAACGTAAACTCGTTTTTTAATATATGAAAGAAATAATCAGATGATACGTGAATTATTTGATAAACATTTGAGTTTCTACAATCATTATAATAAACGTTGATGCATTTTGGTCTCTAGCTTTTATGGTCTTGAATATCAAAGGACGTTTGTGAGCGCTAATTAAATTAATAGCAATGTCCATTCAAAGAATACCTAATAGTCAATTGAAGATGTAAGTAAAAATAGATTGTGATCAATAATTAATTAGACTTTAAAATATAGTAAAATAGCTTAAAGACCCGTGGACTCACGGGGTATTTAAAAAAAACAAAATTGTAAGAAGTAACATATATATGAAATAGCTTAATGACCCGTGTAACCCCGGATGTATTTTAAAAAAATGTTTGTAGTAAGTCATGTGTGTAAATAAGTAAGAGAAAAAACAAACGTGAACATATTTCATTCAATATGAAAAGAAATAAATCAGATAATACGTGAATTATTCGTCACACAATTGAGTTTGTATGAATTATAATTATAAAGGTAAATGCAATTTGATCTCCAAGTTTGATGGGCTTGAATAACAATAATCATGAGTGTTAATCAATCGAGCAACGAATGTCCATTCTGCAAACACCTAATAATCAATACAAAATGTAAGTAAAAGTAGATTTTGATTACCAATTTAGTAGAAATTTAAATACGGTAAAAAACATGTGAGATGTATATTATACATATCTCTTTTGATTTTACCCTAAAAACGTCATGTGTTACGCATTATTAAAGAGGTGTTTCAGTAGGCTTACGATCTAAAGTTTTATGTTCATTTCACAAATAATTCACTTTTAGGGAGTAAATACCTTTTTACTTTTAATGGGTAAATTTTTACTTATATATCTAAAACTACAATGGGTACATATATACTACCATACTCTCAATTGATATTACCGATAATATGCTTAATTAATCCACACCTGGATACACAAAAATAACCAATTCAACCAAAAGTGATGTCAGAGTTGAGTTGTTAGCAATTGTGAGCGAATGAAAAAAAGGAGAAATGAAATCATTCACATATGATAGATTAAAGAATGAGCTTTTATCAAATTTAGATTACATGAAGTTTTCCAGATGATAAAATTATGATGTTTAGCTGACATGGTGAAAGAAAAAAGTACTGCATCTACTTAAAAAGATATAAAAATTGTTAAACTAATTGAAAGACGGGTCACCCGTTTTATTGAATTTTTCGTTAGAATGTTAACTTTTATCTAATAACAAAACTTCATGAGGCCAAAAGATTAGTTCTAAGCACCTCATGCACTATAGATTCTTACAATATCTACATGTAAAACACACAATTGAGCTTCACAAAATAGAGCTTCAGACAAATCTCTCATACAACTCGTCAAATAGAAGGAAACTAACAACAAGTCTAAGTACATATTCCCTTCCTATAATGCTTACATGTAAGCTTCCCTCGTTCTGCTCATCCCAACGTCATCGTCACCTTCTGTATCCTATTCTACTCTAGCCATATTTGGTTCGCCATGTAATCAAATATCTTGTAAATATCTACTGTAATAACGAAGATAAAAAAAACTTTATGACACTCACCTCCGTTCTTATAAGGTCACCAAAATGATTCAGACGCAAGGGATTTATAGATGCAGGTATACGCTGTGGAACTTTATTGAAACTATAAGAAATAGCCACTTCATATGGAATTTGTTATAAATATACCAGTTTTTCTAATAATGTGGCACCGGTGGCCCATGACCAAGTGGGGAGCGGATCTAGTTGTGCAAACGTTTTAAAAAAATACGACCACAATATTAAATCAAAATGACTACATTAATTTCAATTCATAGTTGTTAACTGTGGGACAATATAACAGGTATGTAACAGGAAATACATATCTACTAAATCTTTCATATCTCAAATCTACTAAATCTTTTGTATTTCACTTGGTCATATTGAATCCGCAGAACAAATAGGTTTAATCCAAGGACATATAGGATGATTATATAGTGAATTCGTAGAACAAATGATTTTAAGTTACCTAAGGTGTATTCAAAATCTACAATGGTCTACATAAAGCATAGGGTTTTTTATGAAATTTAAGGCACTAACCGTTTTATAATATAAGGGCATATAAGAGCTATATGTGCATATACATAGCCAGGTGTATAACACACATACGAAAAACTTTCTTTTTGCATGCCCTGAACTATTTAGTATACATTATAAGTACTAAAACATTAACAAATGCTATAAAAGTTAGTTACAAAGTTTATATGCATACTGAAAGTGAAAATATGACCATCCACACAAAAAAGTCTATGGTGGTCATCCCAATCATATCCTAATAAGAAGGAAACATTCTAAACAACTAATCATATCCTAATATAGTATTACGACGAATAAAATTTGAAATGAGACATGAAGATAAGGACACATAATACTATCACCAACGCCCAAATCAAATACACCTGATGCTTGTGATGCTTATCCTTCATAACATAAAACAAACTGTCTATTCAGCCACTCACAAAGCTTCCAGCTTTTGCCATTGTGTCTTTAATATCATTCAATTCTCGACTATATTAGTTATAAGTGGTCTTGCTTTAGGGTTGTGGCTTAAGCATCCAAGGTGTTCTCTGTCTTTGCCTTCGCTGATTTTTCGAGGTTGGTAACAGCTAACATAAATCCCAGATCTATAAGTTGTGGTGTGAAGTTTCGACCTTTCTTTGATATACATAAGGTTTGTGGTTTCCGAGTTTTGATATTTTCGCTTGGTAATTTTGACCCGTTAAATAATATATGGATTGACTTAGGTTGTGTCTTATGTCTAAACGGTCATATGTTGCAAATCATATTATATACTAAGAGAAATGTTCTGAAAAATGTCACTCACCCCAACTATAATTTATGCATATAAATTGATAAACTATTTTAGGCATAAATTGTTTGCCCCGACGTGTACCAAAGTCAATTTTTACATACTAATAATTTAACTTGACCAACAAACCCATCTTACAACCTCTTGTTTTTGTGTGTTTTCTAACTCACCAACCTTTAGTCTTAATTAGTCTTCACGGTTCGGATTTTGTTTATAAGAAAAGTTGATTAAGTAAATCAAGTAACGACATAATTCCAAAGTAATATATATGGAAGAAAGCTCATCCTAAATTTTAACTTCCGGTTTTACTGCATATTTTATAACCATTTTTCCTATAGTTGGATAGTTTAGTGGATCATGCTAAAAAAATACATACGAAATTATGTACGCTCTTCTTACCTTAAAAGAAAATGGCATGGCAGCCTAAAGATACTTTCATCTCATTTATGTGAAATGGGTCAGTTAGGATTATCTTTGTTATTAACATAAATAGCTAAAAGAGTAATGGACCATGACCTAAAGTTGTTCACGACATAAATAAATGTTTAGTAGTTAATATTTTTATGACTTCTAAGAAGTCAACAATATGTTGGAAGCTATTCAAAAAGACCAACAACATAAGTATGTAGTATTACATTCTTAACTGTTAGCATCTAAAATTATCATTAACATGTATAGATTTATTACAATACCTATTTTTATCCACCTACGTCTTATTATACCTATAGAGGCATTATTGAAGATCTACACAAAATAAGTCATGTCAAGCTCCTACGTCAGGTTGTAAGTGTCGCTATCAAATTTGAGTTCAAATGAAAATAAAACATAATAACTTAACAAAAAATAAGAAGCCTTTTGATTTGTACCTTAAATTTAGTAGCAAAGAAATCGGTAGCAGAAAGCTGTTAAGGCACGAACAAAAGCAACCTACCTATCCATCAACAGCAGCAAGCTCCTTAAGGAGTTCTGATCCTTGTTCATTACCATGATTCTTGTAAAGATGATACCTATCAATAAGCAAAGTTAAATTAGATTAAAACTTTTGAAAAGTATAACACCCCGTGTTTTCAGGTCATATTACGATTTCAATCACTTCATTTTCTTTCTATTTATAACATTTTTACGTGTTTACTTTTATTTTAAATCACCTAGTTAAAATCTAATAAGTAAATTTAACCAAGAATTTTAATAAAGGGATTACTAATACGTTTCACTAGAGATCTAGTTATCGATCCCTTTACAATTTAGTTAACCACAAACAAATACATTCTATTCTTTTCTTTTTCACTACTTAGTGTAAATTTTAATAAGTGAACTAGAGAAAGACTTATATTTCTTCTTGGTTTTCAAATGATGCAAACAATAAAAGTCCTTAAGCAATAAATCTAATGCAAGAAACAAATGAACTTCCCTACAATCTAGCAAAAAGTCGAGTATACTTTTGTTTCCAAGCCCTCAAACTAGTAATATGAAACTAAGAATAAAATGTACAAAATCCTATCCAAATATAGTTCTATTACCCAATGTATAAATCCCAAAGTCCCTTTTTATAAACCTAAACACCCACGTGATTTCTTGGCCGCCTTCCCTTGATTCTGCTTCCACACAACAAACAGTATTCCCCTTTATAAACCTGTACATTGACCATGTTTAAACCCAAAAATTCCTTGCCTTATATGGATTAACATATGAACGTGACCCTCAATTGGAACACTATACATGCCATGCTATTCGAGTATAAGAAGACCCTAACTACTCTTCCTTGCAAACATAGAGAAACACAACACCATCAAAACTATAATCCTACACCTTACACCATTGTTTCTGGTCCTTCTACCCAATGTTTCGGCTCCTATACAACACATACTTCATACCGTTTCACTCATAATAAACCCTAAAGTACAAGAAACCCTAGCTAGGTTTCTTTGGTTTTGTTTTCTTGCGAGTCGACCACACCAAGGCAGTAAACAACGATTGGGTTCGTGATCATAAAGGGTACAACCAGTTGCGAATAATCTTTTGTTTGGGTGTTTGGTTTTGTGTTCGTAAGGGGTGAAGAGTTTCGTAAATTCATCAACATTCGTCGAGTCAAGTTTTTCACGCATTCGCCCTTCAGTCTTTGTGAGCTAATCCTTCCTTGTTATTTATCTTCTTTGTGCAATTCTTATGTCCATTAGGGTATGCTTGAAATCTGATAAAAACCAAACATGTCTTTTTTTTCTATTGCTTCCTGATGTAGAGCGAATAAGCATGTAAAACCCCACAAAACTGATTAGGTGGCTAATAAAACTTAAGCCATGCTTATGCTAAGGATATAGGTGTAGAGGACCAGCCATTTTATGGCTTGAACACGTTATTGAATAAAAAAGAAAAGAAACGCATCTGTTGTAACTAGTATAAATCGCAGGTTACATGGGTAGTTTTGGGTACATCATTCGACCACTAGGAATGATCATAAAAAGCGAACCTTAATTATTACTTATAAAGGAAGTGTAAGGAATTGTTTTGGACCTGGAATCACTTGTTTTCGTCAAGTATTGATAAAGTTAGAAGGTCTTAAAGTAGGCGACAGAAACTGCCATTCTTTCCACTGCTTTAAAAACAACCAGTGAGGCATATTTCTCAAGCCTTTGCGACACATTTTACCAAATGATAAAACGAACCAAATATTATTATTTAAAGCCAATAGTACCATCTTTAATTAGGAATAAAAACCAGCCCTTTTCGTTTAGTAACCAGCTCGCAATTCACATATGAAGTCGGCTGTTCGTCACAGGTGTTGACAATATGTCGAACACCTGGTGTGCAAATGGTCGCAATCTGCTGCGAATACACCTATCTTTTGACTCACTTTGACCCCGATAACGACCCCGACACACTAAACATATAAAAGATGAATCAAAGACGACTTGGTCTAGTTTACTAAGATATTTTTATCTTGTCCTAACACTGAGTAACGAAGTCACAATCTGTGATCAAAGTCAGTAGAGTATCACGTGTAAAACACTTAGCCAAAATTTCAATTTTTTTGTTTTGAAACTCAATCGTGACACGCACACCTTTAGCCTCATTTTTATCCCATTAAATGACCTCGTTGGACAAAACTTAAAAGATGAAAGTTATAGATGACCTGGCCGAGATGTCAAATGTATTTTTAGTTTTCCTTACCGTTAATTAACGAATCCATAATTATAGTGTAAAACTCTAAGTCATCAAATAGTAAAACTTAATTATAATTACACTTATTCAATTAGTTAAACGCCACTATTTCATCTAATTAATTGACGCACCTAGATACCAAACCAAGGGTCGAACCGAACTAATGTTTTAGAGTATATGTGACCTAGTCTCCAAAGGTCCGATGTCGTAAATTGCGTGCTTATATTTTGAACGAATTGACCAAATAAAATTGACCACTCTAACATGAGAATTTATTTTTAAACATCATTATTTTAAATGGAGCTCAAGCACACACTAGGGACGAGATTGCAAGTATTTAGTTTTATATTTTCTGCTTAGTAAATATGTATTATTTTTACGTAGGTTGCGGATAAAGCCTTTTGCTTCGTTTTTTGTGCCATTACCTTGCTATTCTGCTATCATTGCTTAATGTGAGTTTATAGTCCCCTTCTTACACTTTTCAATCATTTATCAAATCTCGGGGATGAGATCATGTTTGTTTTACAAAATATATGCAAGTACATTTTAATTCAAATATTACGAGTTTGCCGAAGTAGCTTTAACCCACTATGCTCATCATCATGAACGATCAATTACTAGATTATAAGCGAGAATGATATGAATAGATCTATTTAGGAGTAACATCCCTGTTCGGGCAAGTAGCACTTGCTAGTTTACCGGGTCGCCAGAAACGACGAATGTATACCATTTGGACTCATAGATGTTACAGGTTGAACATCTACATTGGGCACTATCACTTATATGTATTTGATATACATACATTGTTTAGCTTCAGTGTCATGAGCTTAGTGCATATCGTAATACATTTTTGTGATATTGTATTCATTACTTTATTACAGGGAAACCTTGCTATCCACTTCATTAAATTTATAAACCTATAAATTCACCAACATTATTATTGACAGTTTAAACATGTTTCCTCAGGTCAATAAGGTGCAAGTCAAGGATACATTGGATGGTCGTCTTTTGAAGTCATATTGCTATATATAGATTTACGTGCATTACATTTTGGGATATTGTTGTGTTGTGAAATCTTTACTTTTCAAGTTAAACAAGTTAAGCCTATGGGCTTTTGTAACGAACCATTTATGAAATCCAATGTATCAGTTTTTTTAAACGACTCTTATAGAGGTCGTTCTCATATCTTGTGCTATTGATCTATGAAGTAATACCCCCGGAACATCATATTCTGTTGTGACCCATTTTGGGGGTGTTACAGATTGGTATCAGAGCCGAGTTATAGGGAACCAGGTCAAATGTTTTTACTTGGTCTATAACCTTTTTTAAAACATTGCATCATTCAAAAGTTTTTTAAAGGGACATACATGCCAATGAGTAGTATTACATATAGTTTATATCTAGTATACATGCTTACATGTCGTGCCTCATTTTAGGATTAGTTGATTATACTAAGTGCTTACATAGGTTATATACGTGTTAATATTACATTACGTATATTACTGCTGGTCTTATATAATATACTTTTACAAGTTTATATTATGGTTACAGATTAGCCATGTCATCAGACAACACATCGTCTGCAGTTACCTATACGTCCATATCCTTTGATTCGAATGGACCATCATGGGGTATTCCACTTGTGAATGTCGGTGAGCTTCCAGAGATGGACCCCTACGAGGAGGTTGCTCAACAAGGGCAGGCACCACCACTGTCACCTGCTTATGTACCTGACCCCATGGAGTTGGATAAGCATGTACCGGTATACGTTCTGGAGCCAGAGCACCCGGAGTACCATGTACCATCAGATGATGACATTCAGGTCGAGGATCAGCCTTATGCTGATGACGCTTCGTCGACTGCTGACTCACCTGGGCACATTGCTAGCTCAGAGTCGATAGAGGAGGATTCTATTGATTATCCAGACGAGCCTAAGGATGACGATGAGGATTCGGAGGAGGATCCCGAGGAGGACCATACTGACTATCCTGCTGATGGAGAGGATGGCGATGATGAGCCCTCCGATGATGACGACGATGATGATGATACTGATGATGAGGATGAGGAGCCCACTGAGGACGAGGAGGAGGAGGAGGAGGAGCACCTAGCTCCGGCCAACTCTTTTGCGGTACCTGTTGTTGACCTTGTTCCCTCAGCTGGGGATACAGAGACATTTGAGACTGATGAGTCTGCACGTACACCTAGATCACCTCAGACTAGGGTCCTTTTTTCTCAGACACCTCTCCGTATGGCACGGAAGACTGTCAGACTTAAGCCACCTATGTCAGCATCCATGAAGGCACACATTGCTAAGCATGCTACCACACCTATACCACCCACCAGCCCTGCCTATGACCAGGCACCACTAGGTCATAGAGAAGCCATGATCCGTATGAGAGATGACACCCTCGAGGAGGACATGCCACTTCAGAGGAGATTTATACTTACTGCTCCCCACCTAGGTGTGATGTAGTAGATAGTTCTGCTGCTGCTGCTGCCAGACCACCTAGAGGTCAGTGTGATTTTGTTGATACTGTTGAGGCAGGACATGGTTTGATTCGTAGTCCTGGTCATGATGCCCGAACTATTGCTAGAGCTGCTGACAGAGCAAAGGATGTTGGTTATGTTAGAGCTTTATAGGCTTCTAAGCGTAGGATGATGAATTCCATTGAGGAAGTCAACTTGAGGGTCAGCTACCAGGCATAGGTTCGCAGGCGAGAGAGTGAGGATTTCTATACACAGCTTCATGACGCTCGGATTGATCACAGGGACATTAGACTCGAGATTGATGTAGTAAGAGGCTAGAGGACTGCTTATGAGACAAAGTTGCATGAGGTACGCCATGCTTACCTTAGTTCCAAGGCTCGGAACAGGGCGTTATTGGCACGACTTAAGACACTGGAGACTCACATGAGTCGTATAGAGTGGCAGCGCTAGAGCGTTGAGGATTGTGCAGTCAAACAGATGATGCATACCCAAGTGCTAGAGGCTAGAGCTCGGATTGATATGGTGGAGGATGTCGGTAGTAGCTGCTAGTTGTACTTTTCATTTCTAGCTATCTTGTATAGTCTATTAAGTTTTATGGGTAACTACCAGCTAATAGACTCTAGGACGTATTTTCATTTTCTGTACTAAATCATTAGTAGTCATTTTGTATCCAAACAAATCATGTATGATTCGACATTATGTTATGAGATGTGTATGTATTATGTCATGGTTGATCTCATTTTATTCATTCTCCATTATGTTGTGGTGTAGTTATTATCATCATATCCATTTGTATCGACATTGTGATTATATCTTACGTATATTGTATTATTGTGATTTAGTAGAATCATGCCTGTAACAAGAGAAGGAGCAAACGACGCCATGACTCTAGAATCCATTCAAGTTATGATCGACCGGGCGATCCAAAGAAACTCTATTCATACTCAGGATGATGCAAGCCAAAGTTCGGGTGGAGGACTTTGTGTTATCAAGAATCCTGTTTATCATTCTAAAATAAAGCATATAGAGATCAAGCATCATTTCATTAAAGACTCTTATGAGAAGAGACTGATTGAGATGGTCAAGATACATAAAAATCACAATGTTGCAGATCTTCTCACTAAAGCCTTTGGATGTAAGCAAGAATTTATTTTACTGTGGCAAAGGCATTTATGCTTAAGTTGATAGCTACATTGTTAGAGGGATGTTTAAACAGTTTCTTAACTTCTAATGCACGGGTTATACATAATATATGATCCTCATAGAGTTGTCACATGTCTATCTATCCTTCTAGATGCTTGAGATGAATAGAGCATGTTGTGAGTAATAATTATTAAAAACAAAGTAAAAACGTTAAGGGCAAATATTAATACTGCTGCAAAGTAAATTTGTACTGCGTGGCAAAAAAGGTCGGAGACACTAAGATAACTCAGTCTGTTGTTTCCCCCTATAAAGGGTTGGTGATGAGGCGTCCAGAAGAGCTTGGGTGACAGAATGAAAGGGCCGCAGCTACTACTAACTTCTAGCTTAGAAGCAGAGTAGGACAGTGGTAACATTAATAGGACCCAATCCATGGCAACACTTATTGAGCCAAGTCCTTAGGGAACTGGTTCAAGTAGTGGTCTCAGGTGCCAAGTTAGCATATTGGGGTTGCAGATACTCAAACTAGGTTTGAGGATGCATCTGAATAGTCTAACGATCTACCTCTCTCAAGAGTTAATGCACTTAGAAGTGGGGAGGACATTATGAAACTAATTGAATTGATGGCACATTGTACAAAACTGTCTGCATTGGTGAGTTTAAAAGGATAGAGAGATTTGTGATATAAAAACAGAAAGAGTGATATGGTGAGTCAAAAGAAATGAGAGATTCAGTGAGCTTAAAAAAATAGAAAGAGAGATGTGTGTATGAAAAACAGACAAAGAGTTTTAGTAAGAAAAAGAAATGAGAGATATAGTGAGATGAAAGACAGAATATGAGAAGGAGAAGGAAGAACTTAAAGCCTATTTGGATCTGGTCTAGAAAAAGAATTTGTATGAGGATATTGAATCTTGGCTACTAATCCTAATATTTATTAAAAGACCATGTTTTCTGACAGAAACCTGTATTGTTTAATCAAATCATCAGAGCAGATGGAGGTTCAAAGAACTACAAGATTTTCAGTGAGATGCTTTGATGATGTTTGACAGACAGGAATAATGATCTAACACAGACTAGTAAATAGAAAGTATGCAACATCAAGACCAGTAGGATATGACTTGATGTTATGGAGAGAACTGAAGATCTTATTGAAACCTGATGAAGAAGATGAAGTCTGGAAGCATCAACATGAATACAATTTGATAAGCTGAAGATTATTTGATTCATGTGGAATTCATATTTAGTTTGATGACAATGGAAATTCATTCATAGATGATAGAGAAGAAGTAACCACTTACTCAAGAAATCAATCCAAAGATGTAAGCAAAAACTAGAGGTTGAACAGAAAAATGAGATGGCATTTAAACATTTAAGGTATATAAGATCACAAGTACATAAGTAGAAGAATGTTTGAAAGAATCATCTCAGAGTTAAAAAGCTTTAATTCAAGAAACTTGAAGATTTGCAGGGATATTACAAGTTTATGGGGAGGATTGTTGGAATTAAAAATCTACATACATAGATACAACTAGTCAACAACAGAAGTTAGTACCGCCAATGACAATTTTGTACTGGCTCCAGCTTTTTAATGAAAAACTACTAAGTATGTTAGTACTGCTAGTTATAGTTAGTTAGTACTGCTAGTACATTGTTAGTACTGCCAGTATAGTTACTATAATAGTTAGTACTGTTAGTTATATAGTTAGTACTGCTTAAGTGATTTGCATGAGTTATATTAGGAATAGATATGCATAATCACTTGACGCGTTTGGTAATCCCATTAGGGTTTTCCTTAGTGTATAAAAGGAACCCTACGACATAGTTAGAGATATCAATCTTCAAAGCAAGATACAAGTTTTCATAGTTAGTTATTCTATAACCTAGGCAAAATATTTGCAATCGACAATAATATTTGAGAGTTTTGTTTACATTGTCTATCTTAGTATTACAAGTTAGATTCCGCATAACTTGTAGTATTCATAATCATAGTTTCTCACATAGTTAGTTTGAATTTATCCAAGTTAACTAAGCTTTAACAAGCTAAGAAGATCTATTCATTGGGACTCACATGTCGGACATACGATGTTGCGGATTAGAACATCATCACGGGCAATGTTGGTAATTTATATTGCAATTCATACATGTCGAGCTTCAGTGTCATGAGCTTAGGAAAACGTAATTACATTTTATGATGTTTGCATCTGTTGCATTATCATGGAGAAATCTTGCGGTCCTACATTATACATTTTATAAACCTATCAATTCACTCAACAATATGTTGACGTTTTAAGCAATGTTTTCTTAAGAGATCAGTAAGGTACAAGACAAGGGATACATTGGTGGTTGTTATTTTGGAAGTCATGCATTAAAGATTTGGTTGCATTACATTTTGGGAAACATTTGTTATAAACTAGAATCTTTGTAATATGTACTTTAAACAAGTAAAGCTTCGGGCTTTTGTAACAAATACTTTGCTAAATCCAATGTATCAGTTTTAAACGACTTTTTAGTCGTTCTTATATATATCTTGTGTTATTAATCTATGAAGTACCACCCCCAACCCATATTCTGCTGCGACCCAATTTGGGGGTGTTACAGATTGGTATCAAGAGCCAAGGTTATAAAGAACCAGGTCAAATGTTTTTGCTGGACTATAACCGTTTTCAAACATTGCATTCATACAAAGGGATTTTCCCGGGACATACATACATACACTAGTTGTTGCATTAGTTGATTAGACTAGATGCATTCATGATTGATATACATGTTATGATATAAATGTATATTACTATAAGAGTCTTATATTAAATACTAATATAAGCTATTTTGGATTTTCAAATACAGTCATGTCGGATTCTGAGTATTCCACGGTTACATACACTGCTGTGTCCAGCCCATTTGCGGATTTGCCAGATATCGGATCACCGGGAGTCGATAGACCACTTGTGATGCCAGAGGACCCATATGCCTATGTGGTAGCTGCTTTTCAGGCCCCGCCATCTCCTAATTATGTGTCGGGTCCTGAGTACCCACCTTTACCAAACTTTGTTCTAGATCCGGTTTATCCAGAGTTTATGCCACCAGAGGATGAGATATTCCCAGCTGAGAAGCAGCCCCTACTTGCTGCTGCCTTACCTACCGCTGATTCACCAGGCTATGTTCCTGAGTCAGATCCTGAGGAGGATTCGGAGGAGGATGATGATGAAGACCTTGAGGAGGATCTTGCCGATTATCCTGCCGACGGAGGAGACAATGGCGATGATGAGGATGAGTCATCCAATGATGACGAGGATGATGATGTTGATATTAAGGAGGATGAGGAGGATGAGGAGCACCCAACTCCTACCGACTCTACAGCTGTTGCTTTACCAGCTATTGATCATGCCCCATCTGCTGAGGAGACTGAGTCGTTTGAGACCGACGAGTCTGCGGCCACACCACCACATCCTGTATACCGGGTTACTGCTAGGATATTGATCCGAGATGAGCCACCTACACCATTCTGGTCTGATACAGAGGTTGCTAGACTCCTTGCTATACCTACTCCACCACCATCACCACTTTCCCCATGGCCATCACCACTACCTCAGATTCCCTCACCACCACTACTAGTATCACCACCACCACCTATTAGTCCTACTTATCTATTGGGATATCGAGTTGCTATGATCCGGCTGGGAGTTGAGGCCCCATCTACTTTCTATTCACCACCGCCACATATCATACGCTCCCACACCAGAGTAGATACACCTCCATCAGGGACACCACCACTCTTACCCATACCGCTACCTACTTCATCACCATCTTTGCTACTACCCTTTGCTGACCATGGAGCGGACATGCCTAAGGTTTGCTTACCACCTCGGAAGAGGTTATGTTTTGCTTTTGGTCCTAGGTACGAGGTCGGAGAGAGCTTGTCTGCTGCTGCCGCTAGACCGACTAGAGGTTTCAGGGCAGACTATGGTTTTGTTGCTACCATGGATAGGGAGATTAGGCGTGATCTAGAGAGAGATGTCGGTTATGGGATCACTGACACTTAGGATGAGATGCTGGTAGACATGCCAGGGGCACCAGCAACTGATGACACAGAGTTGGGTCAACAAATGACAGAGTTTACCACTAGGGTTAGGCAAGACACAGCCGAGATTTATACGAGGTTGGATGATGAGCAGACTGAGCGACAGCTAATGGCTGGTCGGCTTAACATGCTGTATAGGGATAGGCGTGCACATGCTCGTACAGCTCTACTGATGAAGAGAGAGGCTAGGATGTCTCAAGAGGCTTGGGAATGATCCATGGATGCTAGTAATCTTGCATGTTTAAAGGTTATGTCACTGCGTACTACTGTATTGGGTCAGCAGGCAGTGATTAAAGAGTTGCAGGCAGCGGACCGTAGGAGACAGGCGGCGATTACAAAGTTGCTGAAAACGGACCGCATGAGACATGCACAGTTCATTAAGGCACTAAAGCTGCTGAAGAGACTTCAGAC